>JARK01000350.1:13815-26982 GCA_000688135.1 Ancylostoma ceylanicum
GTTGGTTGAAAATGTAGCACTTTTTTCGACATAATCGCAACCTTTATCATGTGGTCGTGGCTGACCTGCCGTAACCCAGCAGAACTTACCACTCCTACTACTTGAATATTTACTGCACTTAAGATTTTTGAGTCCACATTGTTCGCTGATCATTTCTGTTGTCTTCCGATATCACTCTCCCCCACTCCTCCCTCCCCTCACTGTGGTAGTTCTATCTATCCAGTCATTGCGGTAAAGTGGCCAGAATTGATATTCACAATTATTTCTTCTTTTTAGATTTTCTGGAACGTTTTTTGTTAATTCGATCAATTATGAGTTGCTTTCTGTTTTGAGGTTAAGGATTCACTACCTGTAAAAAGAGAGCTCAAAAACGGTGCGCCAGGAAGGCACCAAGAAGGCGACATATATTTTTTTTCTGCTGATGGACACCCGAGTGGTACAATAATTTTGCCGGGATTTGGGTGTAATGAGTCGCAAGCTTCCACATATCGCCGATTTTGCAACATCTGGAGATTTCCTTCAAAATCATGCTCAGAATGGCGAATATATTCGACAGCCAGAGGTCTGCTCTGTGGTCGTCTTTTTTTTTTTGGAGAGAATGTAAACACGTGAATAAGTGGTTGACGAGATAGAAGATTGAGTAGTAGTGATGGCCATGATATAACTAAAGCAAATTCGAGTACTTGACGTGTGTGGTTAGATGATTTTGGCGCTTTTCTAACATTAGTATAATCCCCACGATTTTTGAAAGTCGAGATCCACTGATGGATTTTTCCGAATTTCTGTACAAGCATACGAGGTGTACGAGGTGAATTAGAACTGATTTCAGTGGCCCCTGGAGTGGAGCCCGGTGAGCACAGAAAAAAAGAAAAGTGAGACCACTCAAGCCTGGAAAAGCCTACATATTTATGCACAATTTGAGTTTCTACCTCCATAGACCGATTTTACTCATTTGGAAGAATTTGATATGGTAACAGTGTTATACAAAACAGGTTCTCACCGTGACCTCGTATGCTTGTACAGAAATTCAGAAAAAAAGACATCATCGTGTTGCTAGAGGCCATGCGCTAGAAGTACTCACTAGGGAACTGCACAAATTTATGTCGCCAATCCAAGACGAGACCTATAGGGTTAGAAAGCCTGTCCAACACGATGTCACAGGCTATATGTAGATTTGATGCAGATCCCATACAGAACCAGGGTTGCTGAAGTTTCTGAGTGCCTGTCCGCCACAGCAGCAACGTCGGGTGAACACGTATTGGCCTGTCCGATCGACAAGATCAGCGGTGATGCACGTCTTTGCACGTAAATTTGCTCCAGCAAACTGGTACGAACCCCGTCACGTAGAACCGATTCAAAGGCCATTTTGGGACAATTCGAGTACATTTCCGGAATAAGCGCATCGAGGAGGTTCGCATTTGTTAATGGCTCAGACACAAATGTGAGGTGTGCCCCTCTCTTTAAAGGCAAGGTCCGGTCAAATTCTTGCCCATCTAGGTTTTTTGTTTTTTGGAGTACAAACAATGTGGGTAACACGTGCTTCAATTTTGAGAGCTTGACGTGAGCTCTATCGTAAGATATGGGACCAAACGTTTGAGGACCACGGTAGCCGTAGGAAAACATGCTCCAGTTCATAAAGGATGCTCGCTTGCATAATGAACAAAGATGGAAGATGCGCATGGATACAAACACCTTAACGAACTCTTCCTGAAATCATCTTCATTAAACGGACTATACAGTCCTTTGAGAATGAATTATTTCCTACGACGCCACAACAGACAAGATGTGAGCCTGCCGTATAACGTTATTTGAAAGCACGGCCGCTGCAAACGTGCAAACGCCATACCAAAACTGGTCGATGGGAACCGTTCGTGATGGGACTTTTTCAAGGTTTTTTCGATTGTTTCCATCCAAGGTGTCGCCGTGGGCGGCGAATCAAATAAAAATCCAAGAGACGAAATTGTGCCCGGACCTTGCCTTTAAAGGGAGAGGCCCACCTCATATCGTTTTCGAGATATTAACACATTCCGAATCTCGCACTGATTCCGACAATGTACTTGAAAAGTTCCAAAATGACCTCTGAACCCGTTCTTCGTGACGGGGCTTGTACCACTTTGCTGTAGCTGATTTACATGTATAACTGTTGATCTCATGGATCGCACAGGTCAAGACGTGTTCACGTGTTTTTTTCTTGGGTATCAAGAGCTTCCGGAGCTGGGGAAGATGGCACCCATACCGCAAAATTCCTCAAGAATGTGTAGGGTGCTGAACCGTTTGCCAGGAAAGTCATCGAAATTTACAGCAGGTCCTGAAGTATATTTTGGCCAATTTTGGCAGCACTGAAAATGGGCCTTTATGCATCTTGTTTTACATTGGAGTATCTTTCACTTTTCAGACCAAATAGCAGCTATGTGTGATACTTGGGGTAATGCTTCGAATTATGAGGTTTTTACATTAATTTCCATTGTTTTCAAATTTTCAGCGGAAAAGTTCCATTAAAAATCGAAGAACGTTAGGTATCAGTCGAAATATGCACATCAGTAGTCGCTGGTCCACTGATCAATTATGATTTTTGCAATTGCAATTGTCAAACCTGTCTTCCGAAGGATTCATACTGAGATTAATTATAATTTCGAAATAAGACGGAAAAATAGGTTTCACACTACTTAATGCTCGCGAGGTTACGCTCTTCAAATCAGTTTACAAACATGTGCGAAATCCAATAGGTATTCGTTCGTTAGACACCTTCGAAAAACGGCGAAACTTATGTAACAACCTAACACCAGCATGGCTTGGCTGTTCCAGAAAGAAATCCAGGAAAAGTAAAGAAAATGCTCCAAAAAGTACTCGTCTGCGTTTATGTAAAGCGGAAGCCATCAGGAGTTTGTTATTTGGATAATTTGAAAATTCGAGCATCCCAAAAAGCTAATACCTGACATATTTATGTTATATTACATATTTCATATAAATATAATACATATTTCAAAGATATGAGACCTCTTAATCTTTGAAATATGAGGAAAGTCGATTATTTTGGACATTGTCGAATGATCGAATGTATGCCGAACATCCAGTGATCCCACCAAATGCTACATGTTTAGTTTATATTCTTTTATATTTTACGTTCCCTGATTTTTATTTATTCTTATTTCTACATGTTTAGCCGAAATTGAGTGTGTTTTCTTGAACTGACGCATCGCCAATGCGGTGAGTTGAGAGACAGAATACGACATACAACTGCAGATAAAACCTCCGAGCTTTCAATCTCCAGGAAGGAATAACGTATTTCCTTAGCTCTCTGTAGCCAGGTTTTGAGGAACGTTTGCCTTTTCATGTATTCATACCCTTGTTCAGTCATTGAGAGATTGTCTCAACAGGGTTTTACACGTTAGAGCACTTGCATGCTGATCTTCCCTTCTTAGGTATTTCGTGCGAGATGCACTTGGAATGGGCAGATGGTTGCACTGAAGAAGATCCAGGTAATGTTCACCCGGAGCGTTCTCTTCCTTTTGCTGATTGCGTTTTCGCAGGTGTTCGAAATGGTGGATCAGAAGGCGCGCCAGGACTGCTTGAAGGAGATTGATCTCCTCAAACAGCTGAATCATGTAAATGTCATCAGGTTCTTTTTTAGGTTTTGGGACCCAGGATGTAGCGTTCGATATCCTCTTCTAAATTGAGAGTCTTTTCAGGTACTATGCTAGCTTTATTGATAACAATCAGCTAAACATTGTGTTGGAGCTGGCAGAGGCAGGAGACATGAGTCGAATGATTAAGGTTCGTATTTCCAAGAAAGCGCATTATTTTCTCCGTCATATTTTTATACGTTCTTCTTTTATTTGCTCCATAACTATTGAGCGAGGTCGTCATGCTTTAGCATTTCAAAAAACACGGCCGATTAATACCTGAACGAACTATATGGAAGTATTTCGTTCAACTCGCCAGGGCTATTGCTCACATGCATTCCAAGCGCATCATGCACAGAGGTTCTCACTTTTTGTTAAACCATCCTCTTTGTTTGAATTACTACGATTTTCAGATATTAAACCAGCAAATGTCTTCATAACCTCCGAAGGAGTGGTGAAACTGGGAGACTTGGGACTAGGCCGCTTTTTTAGCTCCAAAACCACTGCAGCTCATTCGTTAGTTGGTACACCTTACTACATGGTTCGTTCCCATCTTCCTCAATTATGTTTGTTCACAGGTCGCTTGTGAATCACTACGGTTTCATTTTCTGAGGTTATTGCCACAAATGATCACTACAGCACTAAAAACCTTGAACGTTTTCTTTGCAGTCCCCAGAACGAATTCAAGAGTCTGGGTACAATTTCAAGTCGGATTTATGGTCAACAGGTTGCTTACTCTATGAGATGGCTGCACTACAGTCGCCTTTCTATGGTGACAAAATGAATTTATACTCACTATGTAAGAAGATAGAGAGCTGTGAATATCCGCCTCTCCCTGCGGACATCTACTCAGTTCAGGTACGACTTAATTCACAGTGTTCTTTTGATGGTTGATTCTTAGAACAGACATTTCTTTTATTACCAAACGTGTAAATACTTATGGAAATATCTTGAGAAACACTTTGGAAAGACATGAAAGTGAGGTGCCCACCTCATTTTGGTTTTTCATTTATTCTTATTTAACGCGCATGGGAAGCACATAAAAAAGGAGAACCCCTTCATTGCTGCTCCTTGTAGCAGCAATGGAGGGGAGAATGGCAGCACCTGGGAAGCGTTGCTGCTAGCGTTTCTACCCGAAGCATTACGCCGTTCGGGCTGCGTTCTTAGCGCACATTCAACAGAGAATCTACAGCCGACGGAGTGAAGGTGCTTCGAACATTTGGGACTCTTGGAAACATATTTATTTATTTTTTAAATTCATTTACTTATTCATTCGTTGGCTTGTTAATGTATCACGAGTCCCAGTTTTACGCATACATGAATAAAAACCTGAGCACAAGAAATCATGAATGGAGAGCAGCGATCAATACCTGCGCACGAAATGTTCTTTAGTCAATCACGTGAGCCTTAAAGGCAGTGTCCAGGCAAAATCATTGAGCTCGAGTGCTCATCAGATTATGAAAACGGGTCGACTCCACAGGCATTTGCCAAAGTGTCAGCGAAAAAGTCCCAGAAACAAGCGAGATATTCGCCATAGACCCAGTACCCAAATCCACCTCCAGTGCCCGCCCCGCCCCTTCGACGATTTGGTGAGAGCAGATCAAATCCTGTCTGAGATGGTCAAGACATGTCCCACTGTCTGACAGTCTGGTCCCTCTCCATTCTGTTATGTTAGGGATGACACTCTCCCCAACATGGGTCAGCTTGTTGAACACGTGTTCTTGAATTTGCCACGTATTGCAATCGATACCGGTCTAGAATTTCGACTTCAATTGAGGAAAAATACTGTTTACTAGTAAAACTACCAACGAAAAGAGTAAAATGATGTTGTAAATGTGCCTCAGGAAGCTTTAGCGTTTATGATCAACACTAATCAGCTGAGTTTTCTGAAATGTAGGAGCTCGAGAAGCCTCATTGCCACCTTTTCATTCTTTGCCGGACAACTCGTCCACATCGTAACTTTCAACCCTCTGAAAATCACAAATTTCGAGGTTCCCGTGGGGAAAACCTACACTATTGCAATCAGCTTAGCGAGTGGAGTAAGAAGATGCCAGATTTGAAGTATCGAAAATTTTGCCTGGACACTGCCTTCAAAGGCAGTTTGTACTTTCGGCGTGGACCATATGTAGTTATTTTCATATCCTTGATCTTGAGCATCAATCTTACGCTTCAAGTGATTTCACACGCCCATGTTAATACTCAGCGACTAGTGTAGAAACAAAAAAGAGCATTAATAACTGCATAGCTGCATATGTATTGTTTCATGCGCCTTTTAAGGACCTTCCGCTTCTCAATTTGCACCTGCAGCAATTATTATTATCTATGTTACTTATTGAGCTGTCTATTTAGCTTCGGGATCTCGTTTCACACTGCATCTCGTCTGATCCATCGCAGCGTCCTGAAACATCTGAAGTGCTTGAGATTGCCGAGAAGATGAATTGCTTCTTCCAGCAGTTGCCTGCGCAGGTGCCAACCCCCAAATGATTCCGGAAATCATGCTCTAAGGGCGATGGTTTATTTATTTCTGTTGTTGTTTGATTCTCCTAACCAAATGCTGTCTACCTATTGTGCATCTAGCACGTTTCCTATCTTTGTTTCAATTGTTATTCTTCGAATATACGTATATCCTTACGTTCCTGGTTGCGTAGTCTGATAATACAGGTATTTGTAGGATCATTCGTCGATTCTAGGATTTGTTTTCGACTCTAAATGATCAGCTTTATAAGTCTAGTTTCATGTACGACATTGTAATTAACTAGATATTAAATCTATGTATTCCATATGATATGCTATGTGTCAAAGGAATGTATTAGCGGAATATGTTGGTTTGTTGACTTTAGTTACCAGTGGTTACATCTGTCTCTGCTAGTTCTCAATAACTGTTTACTAGTAAGAGTCCTACCAGATACACTTTCGATTGTATTCTTTTCAGAATGCATACGTGGAAACATCAATGAATTTTGAAATATATTGGAAACTCTTATTGGAGCTCAAGTTTATGCCATTTTCTTGTCACATAAAAATCATACACAAAATGTCACATATAAAAATTAAAAACAACACCGCGAAACTGATTGATCACGGAATGATTTCCTTAACAGTAGTCAGCTCTGGAGGTTCCTATAAATACGAAGAATTGTTTTGCAGAATAATGCCTCGTGTTGGGCAGCATTCATTTTGAGCAAGCACACAATATCATGAGGGACAGGCGTGGTCTCAAATAAAAACAAAACGGAAGGTTGAAAGGGCCAACCTTTGTAAACCAGTTGATAGAAGGGATGCATAGACATTCACAGTGCGGTTAGATCCTCCAAGATTCCTCGGATATGAAAACTGTTAAAAATGATTAAAAAATCCGGTGCTATTTTCCTATTGGTCGGTCCAGTCGGCCCTATTGGATGCCAATATTCACCGATTCTTACGCAAATTATGTATGAAACGTGATACATATTGAAGATAATAGACATGTTCAAATAACCCGCGTTCAGGTTCTGAAACGTTTCCTTGCCGCGCAACCAAAAATACAAAATTTTGATATTTTAATGACTTTTCATAGGCAATTCTGATCTTGTATAGTTTGCAAATTCTGCTCCTTATGGTGATTCTGAGGACATCTGCACCGATAGAGCGTCGCGCATCCAAGACTGCCTACCTTAATTTTCCATCCACTTATTGCTGATGGCCGCGCACTCAAAAGTGACTGACAAGGCTGCACTGTGGTCCCGCTTTAGGAATGCAGTCAGCACTGGTCATAGGCTTCTAGCTTCGTTAGGTGACGATCCGAGAAGGTGACGCTCGTATAACATCATCTGCTCTGGCATTTTCTTGTTCAAACCTGTGAATCGCTTGCTCAACGTGGTGGAAATCACTCATATGCACCTCCTGTTATTCGACACTGTTAAATCAGATCTCACTCTCTGTCTGCTCAAACCTCTCCTCGTCGTGAAGTGAGCACGACCTCACTAGAATGTTGTGAAGAAAATCTCATGACCGAAGGAGTCCCTAGAGTTCGTTACAAGTACTGTGACCAGTCATGAATTCGGTAATTAGTGACGTGATAACAGGAGAGAGTGGATACACTTCACAGGAGGAACTTTTGCGAGGGTGCTGTCATGTTCCTGGTCACGCATCTCTACGAATACATTCCAAGTGGGGCATAGCGCCAACCTTAGCAGACGGAGAGTGGATTCTGATTCAACAGAGTAGGACATCAGAAAACGCCGATGAATAAGTACCACGATGTTTAGCAACCAATGCACAGTTTTTGACAAGAAATGGTGAGAATACCCAGATGTGAAACGAATGTCACCTACTTGGATCGCCACCTTAAGAAGCCTTTGGAGAAGCCTATGACCACTGCTAGCTGTAAGGGGGTATGGGTCATGATTAGGAGTAGTAGGGCGGACCATGATTCTGTGATTGGCTCATCGTTTGAATAACCGAATCACAGAGGTACATATAACCCGCCCTTTCATGCCACATCACGACCCACACTCATTGTAAAGACATCCTTTTTAGCCATTTTTGAACGCGTGGCCATCAACAACGTGCGGATGAAAAAATGAGATAGGAAGCCTTGGATGTGCGACGTTCTATCGATGCAGATGTCCTTACATCAGAATCACCATACGGAGCAGGATTTGGAAACTGCATAACATGAGAATTACCTATGGAAACTCATTAAATTATCCAAATTTTGTAATTTCTGTCGCCGGATAAACCTTTTGGAACATCACGACTGCAAGTCGGGCAAAAAGAAAAAAATAAGGTTTTCAAAGACAGAGTGGCTACTGTGAGCCTAAAAAAGGGGTACCAGGGTTATTTTAGGTGCTGATCACAATGGCACTAGAAAAAATTCGATGGTCTGCAAAAAATCCAGGGGTGGAAACGTTGGGAGGTGTCCTATGATTATGAAAGGCACTGTAGAAATAGAAGTTAGTAGTAGTAGTAGTAGTAGTAGTAGTAGTTAGTAGTTAGTTGAGCAGTACACCAAGATTGATATTCACGTTTATTCGGCTAACGTTCAACGACAGTCGAACTTGGGATCTTATGAAACGCAGTGTAGCATTTACTGGTTGTTAGAAGTGAAGTGGAGACACAGGCAAACCAAGGTCGATTAGATAAATTTATGAAAACTCTTTCGGGAGAGTTCAATACTTCGTACTTTCGAGCCACAAGGTGTTCTGGATAGCACAGAAAAATCACTACTAAACAGTTGTCACTGGTCCATAGTAGAAATTGCTGTTAGCAGCGCACTTCCGGATTCCAAGGGAATGATTAGAGATACTGCTGGCTTTCACCAGTATAGCACAGTAAGGACACAATGGTTAAGGAACACTTTATCTAGGCATAAAACAGGCAAGTGAATCAAGAGGGTCGTGATAGCAGTGGAGGCTAGTAATAGAGGCCAGCAATGGAGGCTATAGGGGCTCCTAATAGAGGCCGGTAATGGAGACTATTTGACAAAACCAACGCTCCGTTCTATACGGCTCCTTTCCCGCCAACAGGAGATCAAGGAATCAAAATAGATCAAACTCAAAATCAACAGAACCTACACTGCAGAAAACATAGCATTAATAATAACAATTTAGAAAATAATTGAACAAAACAACTACAAAAAGTAATAACGCTCCCTAGGGTACTAATTAGTCTACAGAGCGGGTGTGATGAGGAGCTTGAGCACGACAAGGAAGCAGTTTGTTGCGTTCTCGGGCGTCCGACAACTCACGGGGCGCGGACTGAGTGCACCTAGGACGTTTGGAAAAGGAATGGCTTGATCCCGTTGTCCACGCTCTCCGGCACCCTCCCATCCCTCGCTAATCGTAGTCGTCACACACACGGACGCACACCGTGCGGTGCTGTTAGGTTCAGCATATCGATCGATTGCTATTCCCGTTCACGACAGGCCTGCTCATCGGAATGTACGGTCCATGATCGCTCTGCTCACACAGCTCATATTTTCACTTCGTAACGCTTTATCGATCGTGAACCTGTTGTCTCAAGCTAAAAACCTAACTATCATCAAACGTGCAAATGACCCTGCTTCATTGTGGTCCACGATTTCTTGATTATGCCAGCAAGTCGGACATTTCTTTGCATGAATACGCGTACGCTTCGTACATACATACAGCCACTGCTCACGCCGATCTCATGCTCTTTTTCCCGAACTTTCCCAGACTGTGTAACTAATGCTTCCACCGGCTATTCGTCTCTTCTATAGTCTTGTCAGATTATTTGATTGCTAGCTGTACTTCGCTAAGGATGTTTGGATGATTAATGCACTAGCAGTAAGTCATTCAAAAACAAAGGCATGCTGTGAATGTTTACTAAAAAGCATTCGTTTTTACACGGCTTTGCACTATGGCGACAGTTTGTACGATCGACATTGCTGAAGTGCACTAAATAACGAAAGAAGCGACAGCCGGTAGTTAACTCTTGTTCAGTTTCTTTCATTGGACGGAAATTGGACAAGAAGTTAGGTCTTTCCCAGATTTCGAGGTGAAGAGGAAGCTCGATTTCCGCTTGTCCAGCAACGTTGCTTTCTTTGATTGAATTCACCAAAGAATAACTTGCGATAAAAAATCAAAATTAAAATAATGAATATAGAAATAAAACCTTTAACGACTTCATGTCGGCTCAACAAAACCAGGTCAAATATCTTGTGATATTTTTGAAGTTGTGAAAATTCTAAGGGGTATCGCATCAACCATGTATGCACCTACCGTAATTGTACAAAAAAGATTACGATTCAAAAAGAATGTCGGAAAAGTGACCAGCATCCTCGAGTGCTATCCATTACCAGCCACCATTTGGTGATTTTAGATTAAACCGGTGAGATAACCGAATTTAACCAGAAAAAAAACCGAATTTAACCAGAAAAAATTGACTCATTTAAACATACGTAGATAGCTTCGAGCGATTGGGAATAAAGTGTGCTTGCAATTTTTGGGAAAAAAAATAAACGCCACGGGCCTAATTTAGCCACTTTGGACATATCGGGATCAGGGATGTGCGTAGTTACGGTTTACGATTTGCAAATTACGAGTTACGGCCATTTTTGCGATTTTTTACGATTTACGATCTACGAAGAAGTCTTTGCGCAAATTTACACAGGCCTATCTCATCGCTTTTTTTCGTTTTTGCCTCTGCTAGAATGACAAGATCGAATTTCGCTGAGCAACACGTGCAGGTGTGAGCAAAGAATAGTTCTTGAATGCGTCGGAAACACAGATTTTCACGGGTTTTCAACAGTGTAAGGACAACTCAATGACATGCTTTTAACCACTACACTCTCATTTTTTTCAAACGTAGTCTCTATCTGCGGCTTGAGATCAGTTCTTGAATAGTGCTTCTACTGATGTTCATTTGGTTGCTGCTGGTAAAAAAAAACGCCAAGCAAAACTATTTCCTCAGTTTCAAGGATTCTGAAATTTCGCTGTGCAGATTTATTGATGTAGACTGCATGGTTTAAACTGCGGATGCCTTTATTGTGTATGCATTTTGTTCTCTTCATACTAAATTCCCGAATAGCCGTTCTCATACTTTTGAAGCATTGACTCTCTGAGCATATGTCTGCGTGACTGATGCTATTTAGTTTCTTCACCTGAACCGGAGACTTTAGTATTGGAATTCGGGACCGCTCCGGGAAGGTTCTAAGTTCACCATCTACCCAGAGTAGGCTGGTTTCTGCACCAAAACGTAATATATCCTACGAAACATCTCTATAACAGTATAGCTATTTTTGCCTAGAAGACTCGTCCTTGCGAAAAACCCGGTAGAGAACCACCCCAGAAACATTCATGAGTTCAGCCACAGTAGATGTGACTGTTCCTGGGGAATTGCTATATTTCACACCTTGACGGATGTTCATCAACACCTCCCTTAGCCTGGCTGCTCCACTATACTTCTCATCACGAGTTCAAATCAATGCATTACGGTGAAACAAAATTATTTAGAAAAGTAAACCGTGTGTGATGTTGAAGGGGCCCGAAACCAACAGTAGGCAGAATTCGATTTTCAGCCGGCTTTTTTTCGTATAGATTGCATAGGCTCCGGCGTATTCATAAACAATATTCGCAACAAGTTCAAGTAGTCAAAGTACTCCAAGACACGGGGACCGTTTGGCCCCATCGAACATTCTTGAAGAAGCTATTCCGTTTTGGAGCAGAAATCGCACAGAAAATGGAAGGACATTGTTGTGGCTGTCCGGTAGTCCTGGTAGTTGAACAGTTTATTAGAAGAACTGGAATAGAGCACAGGCGAGTAAGTCGTATGAATAAGACGAATGAATACAGTGACAACGGCGGGGTTTATATACCCCCAGAGGTGAGCTTCCAGAACATTCAAGAATAGATCACAAAAATCAATAGTAGATCAAACATTCTAGATCACGACATCGAGCTGTGAACTTCAATATCTTCTAGAAAAGACCTGCTCAACAGATGCGGTCGAAGTACACATTTACAGACTATTCGTACACTTACAAATGCAAAGCAATAATGGGGTAGGAGCACCTCCCAAACCATTCCTAGCTGTGGTGTGTTGTAGGCACGATTTTGTGACCTGCAGAATTTGAAATGCTAATGTCCTGTGCTTATCCCATACCGTTTATTTCTTTGTGTACGGTTCATGCATAGCACGATACACAGTCCATGTCCCTTGCTGATGCATTT
Organism: Ancylostoma ceylanicum; assembly: GCA_000688135.1. Taxonomy (NCBI): domain Eukaryota; kingdom Metazoa; phylum Nematoda; class Chromadorea; order Rhabditida; family Ancylostomatidae; genus Ancylostoma; species Ancylostoma ceylanicum. The sequence goes on from JARK01000350.1 coordinate 26,111, forward strand.
GAGCATCTCCTCGATGCGTAGTGGAAAATTGTCTCTTGCTTTACCGAGAGTCAACAAATGTCTCAGAGCTGTTGCTCCTAAGCGTTCTCGAGCAATCTACTGGGTTAATGACAGAGACGACTTCAAAAAACCCGTGTCACATCCGGTTCAACCGGATCCTGCTGCGTTCCACCAATACTTCGCTACGGTAGACTAGCAGTACGCTGCGGTTAAATCACTTTATCAACAAGAATTCGGTTGTTCCTCCTCCACGTGCTGACATTCTCGTAATGCTTATCATTCTCCACAATGCTCTAACTTTTTTCACCACACAGGAGGACCAACCTCGTTCCTTCACCACGTTAGGCGCAAGTCTATTCCTAAGAACTCTAAGGTCTCCTATACTGCCATTTGCAGTTGCCATTCGCACCAGTTCTTCTATGTACATACTTCTCGCAGTTCCTCAGCAAGAAGTGCCAGATTTTCTTGTATGGGATGGCCACGGGGATAACTGGAGTTTGACGTTTAATGTTGCATTTCGGTTTCCCACAGTCAAACGAGAGCAGAGAGCTGAAAAGTTTTCGGAGTGGATCCAGTATTAAAAAACGTTACCGCACAAAAGAACTCCCTACTTGGCGTAATTTTCCCCATATTTCTCTGCCCTTACTATTTGGTAAATATTTTATGCTTACTTTGTGCGCTTCTCTCTTAAAAAGTGAAGCCATCATGAGAGGGTGTTTGAGAGTTGCGTCAAGTGCTAAGAAGGTACTTTGCGTCAAAAGATGAAGAATTCGGGCTCTCTGATCTGCATCCGGTCAGACGGCAGAGGAGGGTCTGCTCCAGTGGCGAGTACTTTTGATTTCCTTCGACAGTCCATCATCTACACAGTGGCG
>JARK01000350.1:28133-43473 GCA_000688135.1 Ancylostoma ceylanicum
CACACACACACACACACACACACACACACACATAAAATGCCAATTAATATTAACTATGATTTGGCGAAATACAGCCCACCCGCACCGCAGCAAAAGAAATAATCATCGGAGAATTAGTAAGAATTAGCAAAGACATTAAATCGAAACATCATGGAATCCTCAAACAAGGAAGAAATGAAGGAAAGTTGAAGTTTTGTCAAAAACTAGGTCGAATAATAGTCAATCGGCCATAACCAACCGTAGAGCTTCAATGCTAGAGGATTGTATTTATCAAAGAAAATTAGAGATTGGGAGAGATCGGAGTAATTCTCAGGGCATAATAAGGAAATTCGTTTGAAAAGGATGATTGTTGGGTGAATAGATCAGCTGATAATTGATCCTGCATTCGCCACAGAAAGGTTTCGGGGCCCCAAAGCAACCGAATGTAACCGCGAAAACCCGCACAATCAGCTGAGAAACAGGTCCGTGTGGTCCTAGGCGATCGTATTGTAAATAGGTACAGAGACACTTTCAGAGCAGCTTGTACGGCGAGAATCCTCCCCAAATCCAGGGTTTTTCAAAACTTTCGAAATGTTCGCAACAAAATTTTCCGTGGGTGCTGCCTTTAAGCTCAAGGAATGGAGATGAGATGCAAACACGCTGACAAAGCAATTACAAAATTACACCATCTAAATTTGCGCCCTGTAATCTTGCTCAGTACCTTAGCAGTAGAACGGAGCACTTTCTGGCTATTAGTTGCAGCATTAGCTGCAAGAATGACGAACAGATTTTCCCACCCAAAAAGCAGAAATTCTCTCACATGGCCCTATCAAAAGTAGTGGGCCATGTTTAGCCCAGTGAAAATTGGATTCAGAAAGGGCGCACGCGAATGCGAGGCCACGAAGCATGGCCCATTTGCCCACGCATGGCCCTGAGCCAAGCCGCGCCGGAATACGACCAATGATGATCCACACCCGCAGTCGAGCAGTTGCATCAGAGCGCACCACGCAGCCTCGCGATTGACCGCATGTAATCTCTCCATCCATAGAAAGTGCGCTCTCGGGAGTGAATTAATCGAAAGGGGGCTAGGCCCCGCCCCCGATTTCGCCCAATGGCTCCTCCAAAGTAGGGTATCGAAAACATAGGTTTTTAGTGTTTTTGAACAGAATCACTTATACCATTCTCATCAGCAGTCCATGGAGATTCACTTATTGCGGAAATCTCAAAAGCGATTCTGTGGTGGGACTGTGCCTTCAAGCGTGAATACACTGGACATAATCCCTGATCAAATCCCGTGTTCGATTATCTTTAAATCTTGGCACAGTGGAGTATTCTTCAGAAGACTATTGACCGGAATAAAATTAACCAGCTCCACTATAGCGCTTTTAGCCCAGGGAAACCGCTTATATGGTGTCCCAGGCGATTATTTGTGCAATCGACTCTCTTGATCGTCTGCACATGTAATCCTTTTGCTTCACTTCTTCTCTCAATAACAACTGTGTGTGATGTGTTGCAGTGCCGAGGATGAGAACTGCTGCCGATGCGTGATACCATATTTGTGGGAGAAACAGAAAGAATGGTGACATCCTGAGATCTCTGTCATCGTAATTGAACTATCGCTTTGACAACGTGCCAGTTTACGTCCCTTCCAACTAAGTGGGCGACGTCTAGCGCTCTTCTTACCTGGCAGGACCCACGAACATTCAAAAAAGGCGTTGGCCATCTCCATTTCTTGAATTCTGTTCATATTCCGTGCAAACTCAAACGAATTGTGTGTTCTTCAGCTGTCATGGCCCCAGATCATGGTAGAAAGTTAATATTGAGCGGAAAATCTCCACGGGCGCTTTGTCTATGCCTTAGAGAGAAGCATGGTCTCAGCCTTGCAGAACTTGAGGTTATCTTGCTGGCCTCCGCCAACAAAACGAGTATGTGACTCACTAACATTGGGAAGCAAGCGTATTCACAAGGTGATCGTTTCTCCCACGGAAATTGTGCATCCGGCCGCGAGTCCTGCACTAACACTTCGATAATCCTATTTCCCGACCAGCATATTTGACTGACTCTTTCACTCCCTCAGTTCCTCCGCTGAGTAAGCCTCTTTACAGCGTTTCGCTTTCTCTCGGTACTAATTCACGTTTTCTCCTACAGCGTACTCTACTAAATGTATGTAGCTGCCGAAATCGGCCACCAATCCGTATTTGTCGGATCTCTCCCCATTGTTTGCATTTCGTTGTCACCGTTTTGCGTCTATCAGTTGCTGCTTTCTGTCCATGGCATTATTCACAGTGTAGTTTCATTCACGAAATCCTGAATGGAGTTCGTTCGATTTGCTTTCGTTTTTTTCGTATCAAGCTCGGCTGATATTTGTTCACTTCTCGACTGTTTTAACAAATAGCAGTTGTTCCGCGACTCAACCATGTTTTCTGCAGTGCGGTTGTGACCAGGTCAAGTATAAAATTCCTCACCTTTGTGCTGATCTTTATAACTGAGCATCCTCTTGTATGAATATGAAGATCCGTTGGAAACTTCCCAATTTCAAGATCCTACCATTGACGAACCTCGGCATGTTTGGTCAATATTTCAAATGTTATTTGACCTCTACATAAGGTTGGTAAAAGATTCATGTCGGCTGACGTATCAGTAAATTGTCCAGTTGGGAATCCTGATTCCGACCAAATTCAAGTACTTGGAGTCTAACAACGAACAAGAATGAAGGAAAGCTGAATTGTTACTTTAATTGTTCCAACGGTCGGATTAATTGCCCCATTAAAAAAACCATTTATTTCTGGTGAAAACTAGCACGAAGAGATCGGAGATGCTGATCATGAGCACTATAACCATTTTTCATTATTTCATCGGTTTTGTTGCTTTTTCCCCATTTAGCTCTTCACCTTGAACATTTTCATACTTGGATATTGGCAGATCGCCATTTCATTGAAAAAGACTCATCAGTGACTAGCAATTTTGAAAGCTCCAAGCGGAAGCCTTCCGAATGGTCGAAAGGAACAGCCAAGTTTGAAAAAAAATCGGAAGGATTAATAAAATCAATGTCGTCACGCAAAATGATTTTTGTGATCAGCGAGTTCAAAAGCCTAATACAGGTACGCGTGTCAAATTCAGCAGTACTGCTATACTTCGGCACTGAGTAGTGAATTCAATAAGCGTACGTACTCCTAAATTTGCCAGGAGAATTGCAGTCGAATACACGAATATATAGTCAACTCCAAATGTCCGTAGACAAGAGCTGGGACCGCGGCGCGGTTCTCCTCCGCGTCTCTGCCCTGCATGCCACGCTGAATCCGTGCAGCAGACAGCGAGAGACCCGCGCCACGTCCCCAACTCTTGTCTACGGACATTTGGAGTTGACTATAATAGTTTAATCGATGACGCTCAATCTTTCGCACCAGCACCAACCGGTGTCCATCCCTGCTGCAGCCCTTCAGCACATTGGGTACAATCCTTATTTCTCCTCTGTCACATGCCCGGAATCCCTTCATGCTGTGTGCCTTCCCTAATTTTTCCAGAGAAACAATCGTAACTACCTTGGGGCTTAACAGTTTTCGGATCCTCACTATCGAATAACGATTTTCGGTAGTCGCGTGGAAATATGACATTACGCATCGGCTTTTGCGAAGGTTCTCACCTTCTGCAGGAATCCGGGAGGGTTGGACTCGCAGAATTTTGCTGAGGAAGTTTTGTGGAGTTCATTGAGCTCCTATCGCTGGTGACTCGACTGCAGGTCACCACATGGTCCTCGCGGAAGTTCCAACCGGTTTCCTCCGTTATCCAGGTAGGTTTGATGTTCGGGAATTTGAAACTGCTGCATATTTTTATCGCTCAATTTCAATGAACCTATCGCACGATTTCCTTTTTGCCTCCTGTACAAAATTCGTACTTCAGCAAGGGAGAGATTCATCGCTACAAGTCATTTGTTTGCTGTCGCAGTCATCCCTTGTAATGTACGTCTTCGGAATGCAGTTGCTGCGGTTCGCGAAAGTGAACGTCCTGAGTCACATTCGCGTTTTTCGCCGTTAGATTTCGTTCATCGAGTTTTTACCGGGCTGTGCGAACGGCGTTCTTGTCGAGGGCTGCCGACCACCTGTGCACTTACAGCGAATTAGCAACAATGGACCGATGCCAACCCAACTGCTGTTCGGGGTAAACACCACAGCTGACTACCGCTCCACCGCGCCAGGAATAGCATTTTAATGACGTGGCCGATCAATTTTTGTCCGCTCTTCTTCGTTTGTCCACGTTGTTTGTGACGGCTGCTACTTCTCTAATGTTGCCGATGAAGAACCAGGGATAACCACTGACTAGGCTGGAGTCTCCGTATCATCCTAGCTCTCAAACACAGCGCTTTTTATGCATTAAATGCATTAGAGCATTGCCTCTAATGGACTGTTCCCTAAAACTTTTAATTGGATGATTCATTCAACTTGCGTTTAAGTTCCTACACCTGCTCCTATAACTGGTTCTGCCTTGCACAGTTTCCTTGTCCTCTGCAATGTACCGACATGAAGAACTTTCTCGTAATTCCGAAGAGGAATACAGGGTGCGCCGTAAGTTCTTACACACCGTATTTAATAACGCCACAGCTGCTGAATTCAACATAATAGCATGAAATCTATGATCACACTAAAGCAACTGAATAACTGCACAAATCACCTATGACATCAGGAGTATGTCACCATCCGCTTTTGTATTAGCTCAGAGTTGAGAGAGTAGCGAGCACGTTGCGGCACGGTGGTGTTTCTTGCATGAATTCTCTTAAGGCTTTCCCTCAGCTATATACTACGGGTCCGAACTTATGTATGATATAGAACTTGATTTGTTCTCGAACACTGTTTGCACACGGCTATTCATCAGAATCAGATTAGCGTTATAGGCGAGTTCCTTCTCAGCACGGGATTTCGGTCGCGCACCACTCCATGGGGAGGGGGCACTTGGTAAATGAGCAGATTCTAAGCCTTATTGGGGAGTAATCCTGGCTCTGTTCAGTTTGGGTTGAAGACAGCAAAGTATGTTCTCCTGAAACGCTGTACGAGTGAAATTCGATCTAGCTTCGATGTTGTGGATCACAGAAACTGATAAGAAACAGCTCATACACACCCTTTACTTGAAAATTTCCTGAAATTTCCGAAATGAAGGGGAGGTGGAATCCCGCTTCATTCTGTGGATTCCTCAATGTCTTCTACATCTACTCCGAAATTCTAATGAGAAACGATTCGATTTCTTGTGAAGAGTGTGTTCAGTTTGAGCATGACATTGTCATACCGTGCCCCGAGGTGCTCCCTATTCTCTTGAGTTATTACAGGAGCAAATGACGACATATTCCTGATGTGGGAGGTGATTTGAGTTGCTATTGAGTTGGCTTAGTGCCGCTATCGAGGTCATGCTGTCATGTTGAATTCAGCCGCTATGGTGTTACTAAACATGGGGTACAAGAACTTATGTCGCACCCTGTATTTAACGTTAACAGCATCTCAGGATTCTATTGCTTTTTTCACTAACAAATGTAGAACTTCGACATTACAACAATTGTGTGATCACAGCGAGCAAAAACTGCGATTGTTATAATCTCGTGAAATGTAAAAACTTTAATCTCCCGTAAACATCGGATTATGTACGTCATTCTCGGCAAATAGATGCTTTCCTCACATTCACACTTAGGAAGCTTTTATACATCGGATCGATAAAAATCGAATAATTTTGTAAGTCTAATAACAATAACAGCAAACAATTGAAACCTCCAGATTTTCGAGAATGAGAAAGCGCCAAAGCTACGGTTTCCTCATTCTCGAATATCTAGATGGTTGAATTGATTCCTTAACACATTCGCGACCTTACACTTTTGGCATGGTGCGTCGCGTGGGACACAGGCGGTCCCTTAAGCACGCATTTGTGCTCAACCGCTTGAGCACGCGGTCCCACGCGTCGCACCATGCGTGTTCAACGGGTTGAGCACATTGTCGCGAATGTGTTAATTGTTATTAAGAAACAATATTATTCGATTTTTATTCGGTCCGAAGTATAGAAGCTCTTGTTGGATCGACAATGGTGTGTGTGTGTGTGTGTGTGTGTGTGTGTGTGTGTGTGTGTGTGTGTGTGTGTGTGTGTGTGTGTGTGTGTGTGTGTGTCAGTGTGTGTCAGTGTGTGTCAGTGTGTGTGTTTTGTTGGAGAATTCATCCATTCTTCCAGCCTTTTTTATGCTACTGTCACGTGTATTTATACTGAGGATTATCCGAAAATGGATTAAATCCCTAAATATGTGTTGCGAAACAAATTATAACGGTATCTTCCACTTTCAACAACATATGCGCAGAGGTTCGAAGCTGTTCTGCTTTCGTCGCTCAATCTCTTTTCATCGGATGTACCATCTAGAGGAAGAACATTTCTTGGAGATGTTCTCAGGAAGAGTTTCTACCCGCTCGCCTTCAACAGCGATCCGTTTTTCGCTGAGACTCGAAGTTTTGAGCTTGTTCACGTCTATCAAGTAAGTGGCAGGCCTTTGAGATAAATTGTGAGCTGGCGCTAACATGCCTATCATTGGCGATGCGAATAGCTACAGATTGCTTTCGGCGACCAGAACCCGTGTCTTCGTCGGATCTGAGGCGACCTTGAAGGGGTTGGCTTACGGCGATCAAAAGTCCTTGTCCAGCTGCCCATCCGTTTCTCTGACACCTTGTCTGGATCCTATTCAAGTACCTAAGCATTTAAGATTCCGAGTCTGAGTCCTCTCGCGGTGTTAGGGTAGCTTATACCAGTTCATCGCTCATCTGTTTCTCAAATTCTTACCATACAATAACTTATATTCCTCAACTGATCTCTATTTTGGTTACTATGGTGTATTTTTTTCGCGGCAGTCAAGTTATGAAGGTAATCTTATTTCCTGTAGCTGCCATGGCTTTTGTTCCGTTCAAAATACCCAATGTCCTAGTAATGAGTTTCCTAGTGAAATTATTTTGAACTCTTTAGTCTTTCAAGTTTGGCGATCGTGGCACTTATGTGTGCATGAATTGAAAACAGCGGTGCCATATTCTAAAATTGGGTGAACTAAGTCTTGTAAGCTCGCAGCAGTACTCCAGTGTGACGTGTGCTAAGAGCTCGAATGAAGCGATTTGGTGACAATGCGCATGAAAACACAGATCCCTAGTCACCAGAAAGCCGAGATCTTTAGTGTGATTAACATGTTGGATTACAGAACTCTCCACAGAGTAGTTGCCTTCATGACTTTTTGATCCAACATGCAAAAGTTTTGTCTTTTCTTCGCACAATGGAAGTTCCCAGTCAGCAGATCATACAGCGCACTACATAACAAAGTGGAACTACTGCTTGAATTCTCCGGTGAAACTGTTCGAAATTACCAGCAAATAGAAGAGCGTGTCGTACCCTGGATATTGGCATGGATAATTATTACAGGATTTGATCTAGTAACGTGCTGTGTTGCACGAAAATTTGCTGTTTTTCCCGCACCCTTGAAATAGGCCGTCGCGCGCACAACCGGTTTAGCTCCACCGATATTGTGTTTGGTGACACTCGTCGACATTCTCTCTTTCATGCAACTCAGTTGTTATTTCTTTGTCTCACGTGCTCCGGCACGCTGCGCAGCGAGCTGAGGCGTACGATCGAGTAGGTTTAATTTCCAGCTCAATCGTATTCGGTCGCCCAATTGGACGTCTGTCGATGGGGCTGGTCGGTTATCTAAGCGAGAGAACGTGCGACATCGAGAGCGGCGAGGCACTAACGTTTAGTCAGACGCTGCGAACATCTGGACGGCATTCTGGCCGGGCTGGCGAACGCAGTTTCCTGACGCTGCCCTATACAGCCGGTAGTCGCGCTCGTATCCGAGTGTTTAGCAATGACGAGTTCTCATTGCACACTAATCGATTACTTAACGGAGCACCGCATGCGAAACGCACGGTCTCCTGGCGCTTTCGCATGTCATCCTGGAGTGAAGGAGCATCCCGCCACTACTACTCTGCTCGCCGACGCTGACTCACAATCCGCTCCGTTTCCACAGTTCTACCTCTCCTGAGAACGTCCGTGACTGCGGCTCGCGTCTATCCGAGGCGAGCACCGTTTCAAAATCCAGGAAGAACTCCTGAAATCTTCGCTCTTTCGAACGCACTTCTCACACTGTTAATGTTACATTCACGAAGTACTATCGCTTGTGCAATTCCCATCTTTTTTTGCTTCCTATTTCCTTACATCCAAGAGATCCTTGGATACCATTCCATTATCAATGTGCCTTCGCCTTAACGATGACGTTTACCTCTCTCGATCCTTTTTCACGTTCATTTTGCCATTCGCACCTGTCTCCGCTATTTGTATGCACAGTTCTTTGTGCAACAGCCAATGTTTCCTTTTAGGAAGTATTGCCACCAACCGGATGTCATCAGATACTGTGGTGTCGGTTTTTGAAATACTACTCGATGCTGGGAATGAGCCAGTATTCAAAGGTGCGCTGCTTGCCGTCTCGTATTTCATAGTGCACGACACGTTCTTCTGCAAAATTCATTGCCTCTATTGATCACGTGCCCCTGCTATCTCAAGTGATTATGCGCGTATCCAGTTGACACATATATTGCTTTATAAAACAGCGACGTGAAGCGGCTAGTTTTCACGTCTGTAATGTGAGCTGACTCGTACATTTCGCCTCGAACGTACACTCCACAGCGGGTAGAATTATAGAGATGTTCTCCGGCTTAGAAGCTCGGACACTCATGCATCCCTGCCGTTTATGTCCTCAGCACCTCATCTCCGCTGAACTCAAACAGTAGTACATCCATGGTGAAAATGGAACCGATTACCTCCTTCATACCCAAGTTTAGGAAGTCATTGCTCTAAATACCCATCTACTCAAAGAGGAACTGGTCGGAAAGTTTGCGTTTCCTCGGAAAGCCATACTGAACGAGCTACTCAATGAGTACAGGAACGTAGCTCTCTATTCCTAACGAGACTGTCGCAAAAGTTCCAGCGGGAGAATGCGCAAGAAATCCATCCTACCTCCGAATGCATCTCTCAAGTAAATTACTCGAAAAATTGGCGGTTGAACTTTGTGGTGGACAGGATGTCGTCCTTAACGAGGCGTACTTCTTTCCAACTTATCCCTCTGAGTCTTAAGAACGGGACTTGATAGAATGTCGCATCTCAAAGTTTTTGATTCCGTAACATTTGAACCTTGGCACAAAAAAGCAGGAAACGAGTTCCTATCTTCACGGTAATTAGGTATGAGCCAATTATCATTGCTGCACAGATATCCCAACACACATCTTTTCTGGAAAAACTCAAAAGGCAACGTTCCAGATGAGATTCATTTACACTTGTCCATGCAGTCTCACGCGTTCACAGCGGTGCTCGCTTGTTTGCTGTTGCTCTACGAGTCACATGAACATTTTTGTGCGTTCAGCTGCAAATAGTGGATGTTTAAACAGTGCGTACAGAGGTCAGGTGTCGCTAGACTGCCGATTTTGGATTCCGCTTGATGCCAAACTAGTACATAATAGTAGCTGACTTTGTTAGCTAATTCATCTGGATGTGAGAATATCACCTTCATTGACCAACCTTTTGATGCTTCCGCCTTCCAGAAAGTCAAAAAGAAACAAGTCAGAAAAAACACAGACAAAAATTTGCTCGAACAGACATCGTAGAGGGCATGATACTGAGAAGTGGCTAACCTGGAAGCTATACAAGTCTTTGGAAGTTCTGCATGGCTTGGATTGTGAATTCTCCTCTTGAAGCTGCCTCCATGGTGTAGCTTATTCTCGACAGCACACTGATTCCCCACTAGGGCCCCGAAATGGCTTCTTTTTCGTCTTGTTAGATATAGCACCTTAATCGACTAGCCGGTTATATTAAGCGATCAGTAATCACCTACCCCCCCCTGTGATTCTCAGGCAGTGACAAAAATGAACGAATTATGACATCATATTTATTTCACTGTGGTAATTGATAAAAATTACATTTACAAGTTGCCCGGGACCGCACATGAATTCATATACCTATAAGTATCGAAAGCTGGTGGAATTTCTGTAAACAACTCTCGGGAATATTAATGTATCTCATGTGAATATTTATTTTCCACAAAGCCAGTACCAAATCAATGTCAGGAAACGCTCTAGGATTTGCTGGGTTGTGGTGCTAAGTGTTCCTGAATGTTCCGAGATCTCGTGAGCTCTATGGCACATCTCGTTTCTTCCCTGGAATTGTTTGAGGGATGCGCTCTGTTCTATCCACAAATGAAGAGCTCGTTTGCTGCTCACGAATATCACAGTTCTACGAAAAAAAAAAACGCCGTCCCCCTCACGAGAAGACATTTGCGTGCACTTTTTCATTAAATCCCAGCTTATCGTGGGAAAGTCGTTTGTTTACAGAGGACCTTCAGAATTATGAATGTGCGGGGAAATTTATCATTTACGTTTGGAGAAAACGTCATGTGGCTGGTGTTAACCTGGACTTTAGGAAAATAAAAAAAAACAACAAAAGTGTAGCGCATCTTTATTCGCAGAATCCAATGAACATTTTTATAAGTACTTAATAAACATGAGGTTCGTAGAAGATCCTTATAAAGCTGTAGCTTGCTCACTTTCAGCAGCATACCCTTTGGAAACTAGTGGATAATTCACTTAATTTCTTTAAAGCACACATCTTTTATGTGTCACAGCAACTCTTCCCTTCCTCCACCACCTCTCGAACGACGGCTGCTTCAGAAGTGGTGACGTCAGCAAACACTCTTCCCAGGAAACTTATTTGGATACAGTTCCACTGCATGAATCATTCTCGATTTGGTTGTGATGTGAATTATGCATGTCGAATGCTCCGCGAATAATTCCATACCCCTCGCAATAACATATTCAGACACTTGTCTGCTTACTAAGCGATACTCTCAATGACCAATTGCACCCTCTTACTAGAAGATATTTCTGGCTTAGGGTTGGGGGTTGCTTCAGAACACTTTCAAAGATGTTTGCTGAATAATATTCTCGTATTCGCTCCCGTTTCGTCATTTCGGTAATGAGTATATCATTGGAATTGGATTCAATTCAGTCCATATTAGGTGCACTCACACTCATAAAATTTCACAAGGTGTACCTACCAAAGAGTCAATGATCACTGCGAAATCTTTGCAAAGATTAAGTACCTCACCGATATTTACTATGCTTTGCTATTACATAGAAGAATGCTGAAGAGAATTTCTTGCGAAACCCGTCGCCTCCTGTTTTTCGACAGTTTCATGAAGTTGTTTTGAAAAACTCGAACCACATACCTCTCTTGGAAAAATACTAGTACAGTATGAATGAGTCACATTTGTGTAAACACCATAAATTACGTGTTGCCAAACTATTCCATTTTCCCCTTTAAAACTGCGGCATTGCGCAAAAAAAACAAGGTAATAATCCACGACGCGATACCTTGGCCAGCACAGGTGCGATAGTCGGAGCTAAGGCTCCCCCCCCCCCTCTTTCAATCTGGACATGTGCGCGGCAGACCCCTTTCACTAAAGCGAAGAGAAGGTGAGCGGGGCGAAGCTCCGGTAGAAATGAACTATCAATAAGATAAGTCGTTTTCAGGTGACGAATATGAAGAATGTGATTAAGAGAAAAAGAGTGCATGTTAAGGAGAAAGGAGGGAACACAAACCGCTGTCAGACACTATACTTGAACAATTTGAGTAACTATAGATGTGAAGTCTATGCATGTATTAGTTGTATGAGAGTCAGCGCAATTGATTTCGCCACATGATTGGAGCGCCGAATTCCATGGGTTGGGAGAAGTTGGAAAATGAAGAATAGTCCAGTTAACAATGGAAATTCCCATAGAAGAATGGTATCCGTAGATAGAGTAAACCTAGAGGATCAACCAGGCCCTTGGTTATATAAATATCTGCGCTTTATTAGAGTAGATTTTCATCGCTGGAGGAAAGACTTGCGCTTTTCAAGAGCAATACATTTCGCGGCAGTTTCAGTTCCTGTAGAATAAATATGTTAATAGTGGGTGAATCAAAAGTGGGACAGTCCATAGAAGAAAGCCCACCGACCTCAACCGCTTTGTAGTTAGAAGGCTCTGATTTAGCAAAAACATAAAAATTTCAAAGCCAATCTAATGGTACAAAAATGATAGGAGTTTGTTCTATTGTAGTAAACAGATCATTACGACAACATTTTTTAGAAATTCGCACAAAAAAGTGGTGTTTTGCAGCATCTTTTTTATTTCCAATGAAGTTTAGAGCGCTAGTGCCCTAGGAGCATAAGCTTGTACGCGTTCAAAAACCTGCACAATGCCTTCTTATAGATTTCCAAGCGCTGATTCCAAAAATTTATACAAGTATGTAAATATCCTTGCATTGAACTGAGTTATAGCAAAAAGACGCAAAAGACGCGCCTTTGCGTCTTTTTTCCAGAGATTCCCGACGGTATGGTAGCTATTGCTCTCAATCCGTGTGCACCAGGAGTGATGACCTCGACACTATGGTTGTCAATTGAGCATGCCACTCGCGTTCGTACTCATCGAGTGAGATGCGCGTCCTTGGGTGCTCTTGATGTTTGCCGAGCGCTGCACTTACTGGTAAAATAGGCGTTGTCGACCTGAACACTTTGTCAGTTCAGGGATCGATAAAGTGAGGTAACTTCTCGAGTACTCTCTGAAAATATGTTCGCGCGGTTAGAACGTAATATTGTCACTAGTCATCGGGGGTGCTTATCATTAATTATTTCTTTACAGGGGCATAAGTTATTGTACATCGTTTGCTGGCTCATTTCTCTGCAGTAGTGCTATGGTGCTATGTTTTGCGCTGGTTTAGGCCTCGCCTGAAAGAGCTGGATTTGCTCTATTTTTTGGTTACGAACACACACTTACTAGATCATGAAAAAAATTTCTCGGAAACTTGCAATGCAGATTTTTAATGTCACCGAATGCACTGATTCAGCCCACAATTTCCTAGCAGAGCAACTACAAAATGCAGTCTTTAACTCCGGCTTTGATTGGGATAAAAACTTGTCTCGTGTCGTCCACACTGAACACGAGATACATATGCAAAATCTACTCGAGATTAATGCTGATAAAAGCACGGAATGAGGCTGTTCCAAAAGTTGCTGGGGTGAGAAAACCGAGCCATAGTTTTCGAAGAGCACAGTTGGCCCACATCCGAACCTTTTGGTGGATCTGCATAACCATTTTGTAGCAGTTTTATCCTAGTTTTCAAGTCACATCAACATCCTGGTTGTTTTCTGTTTCGCAGTGAGAAAACTTTCGAAAGCAAATGTGGTGCAAATCGGCTATGACTGGGAGCATGAAGTAGCCGTAGTTTTTTGCTCGCCCCCATATTTTTTTACAATGCGCTATCATGGAAAACCCTGGGTATCTTTGGAAGGAGCACTCCTTGCGTCCTTAGAGGCATCTGAGCAAATAACCAGTGTTCGAAGATTTGATGGGTTTTGCAGGAGGAATTGCGACAACAACCCACTTTTTCCAAAAAAATTTTCCGAGGTCAACTGCTCGAAAGCGAAACCCATCCAGAAAACCTAGTTTTAAGTGAAAGATACTTTGAAGCATGGGTCCCTGGTGGAGAAATAGAGGAACAAACGTTGTGGAAGAAATTATGCCTCTCCCACCCCCTGTATTTGAGAAACATTCCACATAGGGTATTCTCTAGTGGATCTGATATGCTCCAGCACCTGTGTAATTTTCGGTGAGCACGCAAACTGAAATCGTTCGTTAGAAGAACGGAACGTTTACTTCAGACTGATATTTCGTGTAGAGTATGCATGTGAATCTCTAACCCTTGAGGTACCCTTGAGGCTATTTTCAAACGTCCTCAGCACCCATTTCTGCAGTAACATTCCCAGTTCTTGGGATTTGGCCTAAGCAGTAGATATGTTTTTTTTTCAAGTAAGACCAGTTCGAGTCCTTGTTCCAAAGTAATGTTTAACCTAAATTTATGCCATGGGCAAAAATTGCCAGGAAATCCAGATGAGGAGATCCCCAGATGTCTACAAAAATTCATTTCTGGATGTTATAAAAATCCAGTGCCGATTCATTATAAATCCACGCTGATTCGATCCTTTCAATACTTTAACGATTTCGCTCCGGAATGGATTCGGACGCTTTGGGAGGGGGAGGAGGGGGGGGGGGCAAACTTTGTCCACACCATTTATCTATCCTAAACCAAATGACGTGTGTGTATTGCGTCCCGTCTCAAGTTGAGTAGCGAGTTAAGAAGCCATTCTTTGTCTTGTAGATCTGCAAGCTTAACAAACTCTTCTCACTAAATTCTTTGTCACTGTGTCAACCGAGAAAAGAAGTGGATGTTCGAACTCAGGTTAAGCACTGAAAAACAAGTTTACAAAACGGCTCAGCACAGGGAACATCATCCGAAAGCCCGTGACCGAGAAGCAGTTCACTTTCACTGAAGGTCTAACTGTTTAAAACAGAAGGTATGAGTGCAAATATTGCCTCAAGAAGTCATGCGAAATTAACTAAGAGCACCAAAATGCGAAAATGAATTGCGAAGCATCAGCAAAGAGAGCATTTTAGTCTTAGTTTCATTTCTTCAATTTTTGGCACGGTGCGGTGTTATGCTGTCCATCTCTAGGGATTGTACTCTCCGCTCTTACGAGCCTGGCAAGCCAAAGCAAATATAATTAACCCTTTTGATTAGGCCATCATCAGTCAGACTGGCATTCTACCATGCGAGGCACCCGAAAATGAATGAGAGGAGAGTGGGTGCTTCTGTCCACCTATGTGTTTTACTGAATTGGCCATAATATAGCAAAGGTTTTACCACTTGAGCCATGTTGCCAAATCCTGCTAAATACATTGAGCGATAGTCGGAGCCTAGGCTCACCCCTTTTCACTTTGGGTGGGGTCCGGCAGACTCTTCTCAAAAAGATGTCAAAATTTGACTATTCCGGTTGTGTGAGTGTCAGCAGACCTAATTGCAAAGATTAGAAGGGGATGAGAAGCTGAAGAATTGTACCGTTAGCACAGAAACCTCCACACAGTGAAGAGTATCTTAAGAGAGTGGAAACCTAGGAGACTTAGCAGGAACCTAGCCGATTTAACAGTTTTCATCACTAGAGAAATTATTTGCATTTTTCGAGAAGAACCATTCCTCGCGCAATTTTAGTTCTATGAGGAGTAAATGTGTTAGTAGGAGGTGAATCGAAAATTGTACTGTCCAGGGAAGAAGAGGAGAAAATGCCATATGATCCTTAGTAGAACATGAAAATTATTATCGATACCTCATGGGAACAAAACTGGAATATATGAGACCGAGGAAAATGGCAAAAATTGGTTGGTCTGTAAGGTTTTCCTCTTCGTGTAGCTAAAGCCAGTGCATTAACCCCACCCCCCCCCCCCCC
>JARK01000351.1:0-18486 GCA_000688135.1 Ancylostoma ceylanicum
CTATGCATTGCCTCAACAACTCCCCGGCCCATCCTAAGCCACGAGAGTTAGCTTATGTTACTCTGCCATAAAACCTACGTTTAATTTAGAAGCGATGGAGCCGGAAAGTCTGAATGCAACCTAGGATGGCGAATCGATAGTGAGTCAACCAGGCTAACTGGCACTGCAGTAGGTGCATGAGTGAGCAGATAGCACCCATCACAGTATGGTTGTTTTCAAACAACAAAACTCACAAAAAATCTATTCAATAGTTTCTTTTCTCACATTTGTATTTTCACAGAATGCCCATCGTTTTCATCTTAAAAGAACTAGGATAACTTTTACTATGAGTGGAAAAAATGCCAAAACATTAGGGCCAACTTGACGAAAAGACTTCGAGAAATGTTCAAATCTCAATACCTTGCGAAGCAGCATAGAGCAGCTTAAAGAGGCAGAAGAGGATTTTTAAAACAAAACAGAGATACGAAATGAGCGTACTGATGATAAAGATGATTAGAAGATAACAAAGATTATCGCAGAAATTGACCGAAAAGTAGAAAGTGACGAAAATCTTGTTTGTGGTAGGGTACAAAATGCAGTTCGTGAAACATTTGGCCCGAGTGTGCATGTGCTGGCTGCCCGCAACGATTCAGCGTTGAAGTCTGTACGTGTCCGATCGATAAGATCAACGAATTCACACGTCACTTCGATTGAGCGGCCTGTTACAGACTTCTTACAAACACCGTCCCGAAAAACGGGGTTCAAAGGCCGTTTTATGACATTTTATAGTCAACTCCAAAAGTCCGTAGACAAGAGTTGGGACCGCGGCGCGGCTCTCTCGCTGTCTGCAGCACGCAGTCAGCGGGGCCTGCAGGGCAGAGACACGGAGGAAAACACGCGCCGCGGTCCCAACTCTTGTCTACGGACTTTTGGAGTTGACTATATGTATATCGCCGCAGTCGTATCGAGGATACTCATAATCTGCTAATAGATCAAACACGAAAACAAGGTGCCACCAATGTTAGGGCCGATAAACTATAATAAACACTTCGACTAAGGACAGCAAAGACGCAGGCAACGACAGTGAGGAAAGTCAGTGACCTGGTTATGATTCATGGAATACTAACTGGCGTCACCAATGTGAAAGTTACAAATTTCCTTAATTTTGTCACGTCACCTGCTAGGGGTGACTCGAATAAGATTTCATTTCCTAAAGTCGTTACATCCATAAGACAACACTTTTTGTTAAGTGCATAAGAACTCAATATTTGACCGTTGAAGTAAAACAATACAGAAAATTGGCGAAGCATTTCATGAAGGCTTCAGATGTTTTCGATAATTTTCAGTAGAATGTGTTGTTTCGTTTCCATACTGATTTTGTCAATTTTGTTTTGTGTTGTATTCGCATAAGTATACTAATTTCTATTTCTTTTTCTTTCTTATTTCTCAGATGGTCTTTCCATGCATTAATAGATAAAAAATTCGAGAATTGTCAGAAATATCGTCGGTAGCAACGAGCGAGTTTGAAACAACAGAAAAGTCAACCATATGAAAATGTTTCGAGAAAACCAGGACGAGAAAACCGGACCATAAGTTAACTATGGTAACAAACGTCGAGGAAGAGGCATGGCTTTGAGCCACTTGAACACGAAGAACTTCCAAAATCTCTTTCATAGGTCAGACAGTGGTCACTCCTACCATAAAAGCCCTCCTGCAGCAAATTTACAGGAATGTAAAACTTTGACAAAGGCCAGACTTTGTGCAGAACGTGCAGTTGGCGAACAGCTCGTCTGTTGATGGCAGCCGAGCACAGAATAAGGAATTTAAGAGAGGAACAATACGAGGGAATTTTTCACTTTTCCAACTCAAGTTCACAAAAAAAAGAAAAAGTCGTTGACGAGGAGCTCGTAGATCTGTGTGGTCCACAATGCAAATGACGGAAAATGCCCGATGTCGGGAATGTCCAATGGCGGCCGTGGGAAGCCACGTTGTAACTGTTAGGAGCGGAACGACATTTTAAGAGGTAGTTGAAAAAATGTGCAAATCAGATCGATTATCAAAAAGGATTACCATCTGTTAGACTCGAGCAAAGTGATGTCTTCGTGAGCAAGGAGTAACAATTTGGTGAAACCTAATGGCGATTTCTTGGCAAATGTAGAACTAGGTGAGGAAGAACAGAATACATGCGTCGTAAAATGTCTTGGCTATTATTGTGACCTAGTTAACCAGAACGGAGCTGAGTCTTCATTTGGATTACCTATTGGCAAGGCGATTTTCGGCCCAACAGTTTACGGCCGTGATCTGAACAGCGTAGATCAGGTTTACAGCTGCGTGTGTCAACACAGAAAGTCGGGCGCTCCAAGGAGTTCCTGAACATAATGGAGTAAGAATGTCACCAGAAGAGTGCAAAAAATGCGGAAAATTCTCCAGCCATTTTGAAGAGTACCTGACCATAATCTTTTACAGCTTCGGTTCTTTCTCTCCGTTTCTTTTAAAGAAAAAACGTGACAGATGCGTGAGACCACACAGCAGCCGTGAAAATTCTCCAATCTCAACTATTCAAGCCGTCTACTATCATCTGAAACCCTATTCAGCACCATGTTGCCTTCCACGCCATCCAACCGTCCTTCGCCTTCATCTTCTGCAGTCCGCTCTCGCCTACACGTCATCCAGCCGCATCTCACCATTACCCGAATCATGAAACAAATGCCTGCCGCACATCCTTGAAGATGGAGCTAAAACGAGTGACCTTAGTTATGAATAGCCCTTTCGCCCGCTGCAGTACCATCGACAATTCGTATTCATCCTCATATCCAGCTCATGATGGACCTCATGTAGAGGGGTGGGAATGGTCCCCTTTACGCTACTGATGAGGTTGCTGGTCAGTCAGACATCCGCTGTTTGGAGCGGCATGTCATCTGCGCTCCAATCTAAAAATGGGCGATTTTTGGGTGACGTTTTGCTCGCTCTTGAGCTGTCATTCACTTGCTGTTTGCTTTTCTTGCTCTCGATCAGCAATTGAATAGCAATCGTATAGCAAGTGAATAGCAGTCATGACAGTCACACGGGAAGTAAAACTGCATCCAAAGACCGCCCATTTTTGGAGCGCAGGTGACATGCCGCTCCAATCCTGCGAATGTCTGAGCAGAATGATGTTGCAAGAGGTATAAGACGCCCTTCATCTGCTCTTCTCATATTGTTCACTCTCTTGTACAGTATATCGATTACATTCATCGAAGAGAAGAGAAACCACTCCATTTACCGTTCCGAACGTCTCGGTGCCCACTTACCATTGGCAGGGAGATAAATGAGAGTCTAACGAGAACATGACCTCGAATCAAAGTGATACCGCGCAGTAATCATCAGAGCGCGAATCCATCATCAGAAAGATTGGTAGTTCGCACCCATTACTATACACAAAGACTATAGTGCGCATGGTGAAGAATAAACTTGGGTATGTACGTCTATTTGTTCACAATGGATAATCTCAGAGATATAACCGGACCAGGAATGAGCAGAAGTAGGTCCCAGAAATTTGGCAGTTTCCAATTTCTGAAGTCATGCAAGCTTCTATCTTCTATTCAGATTTGTGAAAGATTGGCGGGAACCGAGTAGTGCCAGGTCATACGCACTGTCTTTATCCCTATACCTCCTAATTTTCTATATTTCAAACTTCCTTCAACTTCTGGGGTCCAAATTCCCGGCCTTACTCAATACTTCCGCTCATCGCTGATGAATGCAAGACTGGTGTAGCCCCTATATCCTGCCAGTGAATGAAGTCTTGGACCTGGGTTTTCTTGTTGACATGGAGCTCGGCTTCGATGCACACCGTCATCAGATGGAACTAAAGGCCAATAGGGTGATGTATAACTCTTTCACAGCACTTTCCACAAGAAACCTCGCAGTATTGCTCAAAGTCTATGAAACCTGTATACGTCCAATTCTTGAGTATGGCACTGTAGTGTTTAATCCCTCCAGAAGGAAAATGTTTTAGAGTCAGAGAAAGTTCAAAATAACTTTACTCGATAAGTGATGACTAGAGTGGTTGGCTTTCTCTACGAGGCAATGCCTCAAAGTGGAGGAGGGAATGCGAACTTGGGTCTTAGTACTTTAAGCTGCAGAAGACGTAGGAACGACTTACTTATGGTGTACAAAATCTTGCATAGGTCAGTCAGTCTCGTTCCCACTAGTATGTTTGGAATTAGGGCATCTAATACTCGTGTTTTAGCCTACAAATTTGCAATTATCAGGCCAAGGAAAAATGTAAGACGTCGTTTTTTCGTTCACAGAGCAGGTGTAGACTACGAAAGACAGCAAAAAAAAAACAGTTCATTCCATCCAAACTCGGTTCGTTTGAAAGAATGCTAAACTCGTACTTGAAGTCATGAAGTTGTTTAATTTTTCTCATCAGTTAATGTTCAAATTGTACTCACTTGTTTTTTTTTCTTTTGCTGTGTTTTATTCAGTTGCGTTCTTGTTGCAATATTGTTGTACATGATTTTCCATGTAACAAATACAATACAATACAATATCGACCCATCAGCGATGTATAAAGCGCCAAGGGTTCTGATGATGATTTCAGCAAGAATCGCTCTTTGACGTTTTTCAGCTTCCAGGTGCCTTTATGTCAGCCGGTAGAGAAAATTCCGGGAACTGTTTCACAACTATTCATCGGTGAAGTGTTCATCGAGTGTCGTTAAAATCTGATCTGACGAAAATTCACTTCGGCCACCGTGTTTGTTGCCACCGTAATAAGTGTGACACGAACCCAGCTCACAAGCGTTCGTTAGTGGAACAAGGTCGGTCCAGTAGTACGAGATCAATGTACATTTTTGCTGTGACGCTTCAGTGAGCTCACTAGACTTCACGTGGTCAACTATTGTGGGTATAGAACTTTTTCTCTTCGAAGTTAGTCTGCTCCGCCTTGGACTCCATAGTTCTGGCTCGTAGTTATGTAACATGTGTAGAAGTTCCTCTCTGCCATTAAATACAGTGCGCCTCAAAACTTGATGTCCACCCTAGAAATTCGCCATTTCGGACGAGGATCAAAATTTCTCGAGAAATGGCGTTCACTATCGTTATCAGACTGCTTGAAAACCCACGTGAACTTTTGCTAGTTCTTTTCTTAGTGATCCTCTAATTTTTTATTCGTTTTTGAAAGAAATATGCGGCGGTTCAGAACTTTACGCCCACCTCTGGAAAGGCTTTTTTATCGTAATAAAGCTAGGCGGTGCCTGTGAATTAGCATTTCGTAGGTTCTACTTTGCTGATTACTACTCCAAATAGTCAATTCCTCATAGCGGTAACAAGTTGTTCATGCCTCTCGCAAAGTTAGATGCAGAGCCGGAGGAAATTGTTTCTTTGAAGCTCAGTAGGTGGTGTGATTGGTGTCTACTGCCATGAATCCCGTCAGCAATTATGTCATCTAAGTTCCGCATGGTATCTAAGTTGCAAAAACAGGCTTGCTAGCTCATAGGGATGACATAGAGAGGCTGCGCATTGATTTTAAATGCTCCATGGGGTTTTCTACGGCTTTTTTTTAAAGCTACTGCATCAGTTTGTATCATTTGTCAGTTTGTTAGCAACACCTTTCCTGAGTAATCGACATTAATCAAGGGTGGGCGTAAAGTTTTGAACCGCCGCGTTTTCCCTAAACGAATAAAAAATTAGAGGTTCGCTGAGAAAAGACCTAGCAAAAGTTTACGAGGGTTTTCAAGCACGCCGAAAACGATCGTGAACTCCATTCCTCGGGAAGTTTTGATCTCCGTCTGAAACGGCGAATTTCTAAAGTGAGCGTGAAGTTTTGACGCGCACTGTGTTAGGATGTAAAACTATAAATGCGTGTTTGTGGGTCAAACATGAATTATTTTAAAGACGATGATACAACACCTTAGATCGAATTGCATCTACCTTTGATATCGATGAATCTTCTTCATCTTTCGAGCAGATAACAAGTATTTCTTCCGGAGTCCGCTGCGCTATGTGGTATGTGGTAAATAGCAAGTTACCCAAATTCTGATCTCGGCGCAGTTTTTGAACTATTCCGTGCAGGAAGAGCTTCTTCGACAAAAGTTAGTCATCCTCTGACAGTGCCAGATCTAGGCTCCACGGCGACCATACGGACCACTTTCCAGATCAGGTCATGAGGTGAGTGCGATCAAAAGTTCGGTCGTCAACCAAAATTTCTGCTCAGTTACCTAAGTTATGAGAATTTTTAACTTTCCGATTTTTGCTCAAATTTGTTCTCATAGCAAAGTGCTGTGCAATTCTGGTGCTGTTTTCCTCTGTTTGAAGCTGTATAACTAACAAATGGGAAATTCATAAATTAGAATAGGCATACTCTAAATTTCTTCAAAAAACCGAAAATTGGATATTGTTTTACATGCTGTTTGTAAGCAGACTTGCCATGAAATGGTCTTTTGTACTCTATGAAAAAGCTGTTTAGTAACGAGTCCATTGAGGCTGTGGAAAACATCGCACATCAGTAGTTTTACACACCAGTATGTAAGTATTTACTGCCCTTTTAAATTCATAGAGAATTTACATAATTCGCTGAAACTAAAAATGTTCTTTTCTGAGTTGGTACATTGGCATCGTACTGAGAAGATGAGTAAATGCCGCAACCAGGAAAGGTCCCTTCAACTTGCTTTCCTTAATTAATAGTGACAAATCCAGCAGAATCCAGGAGAAAATATTATTTATATTTCTCTAATTATATGCTTATTGCTTATTTCTCTAATTTCTTCTCACGTTTACAGCGGCAGAAGCAAAGCCATCACCAAGCTCCTTTGATCGTCTGGTTTTCGCTGTCTGACCTTTTGCGCTTAGTGTTCAAATTTCAGCACTGCATTGTTACATTGATATGACTCGAAAATGCAGGCGCTTAGGATACGTTGTCAGACACTCAACCATCTGTCACTACACAGTTTACACTGCTACGCTTTTTTACATAGCTAGACCAAAGCGTCAAACAAAGTAGTTTATAGTCCCAGCAGTTCATTTGCATTTTGAACTACCTTATCAATCTTTCTTCTGCTTTGTGTGCTTTTCTCTCCACGACTTTCTCACTTTGCCTTCTTCAGGAGAAAAAATTCTCCGCGTTAGTCACGATTTACTACGCTCCGGCAGAAGAAAAAACCTTTCTACGCTGCAACGTAGCGATCGAGAACAAAGAGGTGCAGCGACTGGCTACAGACGAACCTGAACGGACGTTCACAGTGCAAATTGCCGAATAATACGGAGTACTATGCTATTAATTTAATTGCGCACAGATGCGACTATACCCGAAGTGCAGTCACTGAATGATTTTTCTGAAACTCCAGTGCGTCTTCCCGAAAAACATGTTTTTATTTTGGCTACACGTCACTGAGCTATAGACTTCACAGTATTGAATGATTGAATGACAGGAGTGCCGATGTTATCATTACAGCTGTTCGACTGGAAACAGTTCCAGGGGTTTTGTTCGTGTCAATTCACTGAGAGTTGGTTTTTCAAAGGTGAACGGGAATGCGGAAGAGAAACACTTAGCTATCATCGACATCGAACGTCCATTTGATGTGCGCTACAATGCTAAGTAATTAGAAAGGGCAAGCTGAGAAAAATCTTTGACGCTTTGACTTGGAAAAGCATCTAAAAAAAGTATTAGAAGAAAAAGAACTGAATGAGAAAAAAAAATGATGAAGACAGGACAAAGTTTAAAAATGGAGTTTTTTCAGCATAGGCCATCCCTGGGATGCTTGGAATACAGACGATTTTGCGCCTACACTCAGCCTGAAAACTCTCTGGTGAGGGATAACTCTTGCCTGTCTTCCTCCCCGGCAAAGGAAGAAAAGGAAGAGACCCCACCAATGGACATCCCGTAGTTCGGTAGTAACTTGGAAGTTGTGGTGGGAGTAGCCGGCAGCGAAGGCCATTTACAAAATCAACAAAGTTCCCGGAGGATCTGCTCTGATGCTGACAAACGAGAGGACAGCAAAACGCTCTTAACAGCGGAGCCACACTGAGTTTTGATGTGGTAAAGAGGTAAGAGCAATTCTGAAAACAATCAGAGATGTAGAGCGGACAGTAACAGTAACAAATTTATAACAGTGCAGGATCACTGGAGCAGGTGCAACGAGCTGAAAAACGGGCACAGTAGATTAGCAGAGAGCTGGACTACTCGCAAAAGCATCAGAAGTGCATGCTATCATGTCATCCATGCTAAATGCCAGGATCTTCTAAATTTAACAACGTTAGAATATTGCATGACTTGATCCTAAGTTTGAAACACTCACCATTAGGAGCAGAAGTCAGACTAGATGTTCTGTGTTTACAGTGATGTGTTTACAGTTCACGATATCAATTGCAGAAATATTACGGAGGTGTTATAAAGATTAAAATCAAATTGAAAATGACAGAGCGACATTTTTCGTCAACTTCGACTTTCGATTGCTACTGAAAGAGAAAGAGGAAGGTCTTACTTATTTGTTCGAGCACACGCGAAAGATTCCACAGAAAAAAAAGCAAGTAACCACTTCTGATACAGCAAAGGATGCAAAGGAGAAAGTGAGACTCGCAAAACGCATCAGAATGGAAGATACATATATGAAAAATACGTTATAGCAAGACAAGAGGTATATTTGTTTGTATTCTTGTCCAGAACAGCGATTATTTGTTGACAAGCCTTAGCTGCTCTGTTTTAACCCTCACGAAGCTTTTAAAATTTGTGAAGGCGTCAGAGCAATCATAAAAAATGTAATGTGGAAAAAATGTAATCTGGCTGTTGTTTGGAAATCAGCCTGAGCCTGCATAAATTTACTACATAATTATGTATCTTTCAGATACAATAGACAAGTTGATCTCCAACATGACTTAGGACTAAGTAGTCTTTGTGTAATTACCTTGGCTACTCCCGGATAGTTATGATGCTATAACCAGTCGTGGTTCCCTTCCAAAAGGTTATTGCTTTTGGGGCACCTTTGAGTGCATTTCAATAAATAAGTAAATAAATAAATAAATAAATAAATAAATAAATAGATGAATGAATAAAAATAGCGTTGAAGCGGTGTTGAACAACTTTAAAGAGACTCAATAAAAGTGGGGAGAGAGATTTACGGCGATAAATTGGGAATGCGCGTCTTTTTGACTCAAATGGGGTTTTATAGCATCTTTAAAATGTCTGCGACCCGACTCAATCCAAATTACATTCAAGATTAGCAATAGTGACCCTTTTACGTCTTGCAGGGAAGCACCCGCTTCATCACCTGCGCAATGAGCCAAAAAAACGCCTCATTCAGGTTTTCATTCAGGGACCAAATTGTACCTTACTTCTCCACCAAGAAATTCTTTCTTTACAGAAACGAATGGCAATCTTACACTAGCCTTACATTGCCTATATGGCTAGTGAGAGGCGGCTTCTCATCTTTCTTCCTCAAGATTTCGTTGAGCGATTTTTTCACATTTAGAGGAAGGCCATCGCATGGGATATTTTTATGGTCATCACTTTGACACCATTACGGAATGGCTGGTTTATGCGCCCTAAATTTTGCTCTCAGAGGACTTCGGTACTCTTCTGGTGAAAAATCCGACATCTTTGATCGGACCCTTTCTCCCATATTATACCAAGAAAACAACAACATCACTTGTACGTGGGTATGCTGATTGGGAAAAATAAATTTGGCTGCTCTGATCTACGGAGTTTCTTTTCCAGAGTACTTCCCCCCAACCCGTATGAAATTTGCTTTGAAGATGTCTGCGATTACTTTATAGACAAGAAAAATTTGTCTTGTTGTGACTTTCTTCATATCACTATTACTTGAGTTGATGACCCTCTTTTATAAGTTTTCTAAATTTCTTAAAAATTCAAAACTGAAAGCTGCTTGGCAGTGAACGCCTCACCTGTAAACGTGGAATGAATTGCTTTTTTACATGGTGTCAAAATCTGGAGTACGTGTATTCAATAACCTTCGATTATATAGTAGTTCAACTAGAGTTATTGGCTAGGCCTATATTTTGAAGCAAGTGCTAGATGGAAGAAAGTGGCAATTTGTGGCGAAGGTGACGAGGAATTCGAGCATGATTCCTTACCACCTTTGCCACAAATCTGAATTGTGCTATGCTTATTTGAAATGGTATGGTTATAAGGAAGAAATTCAAGCTGAACCCAAATTCACGAGGGTGTTGTGATGCGAAAAGTCTTTCTGTCCACTGCTGCGAATGATGTTTTGTGTAATGCGTAGTTCGTTACATTATAACGCACAATCCAGGCTCCAATTAACCACCATGTGACAGAGATTAAAAGAAAAGGGCAAAGTCGAAAGTTCTCGTATATGGGATGGCAAACAAACACTCAAATTTGCAGACAATTAGGGTACGTTGTAGTGTTCTTGTGACGGGCTACATTCTTTCGGATCTAGTCTGGCTACAGCGTAGTTTGTGTACAAACTCAGTTACACTTTGAAAGTACACAGTACAGGACAGGGCAAAATCAAAGAATGGCCGGTGACAGAACGTTTATGTTTTCTTGTTTGGGAAAAAGCGTACTTGAGATTTCAATCTTCTACAAAACTATTGTTTAACAAAGAAGGCTTTCGCCAAGCGTTTCACAGAAGTTTTCCCAAAAATTTCCGGTGAATAGTTATGGGCAATGCTGTTTTTTTTGTTGCATACCTTAAACAGCTAACATATACATATGTGTGCACATATATGTAGTACTATACGCGACATAGTGCAGCTGCTTTTGAGAGAAACTAGTTCGATGGTGCGAGCGCTCTTCCTTTGTGATTTCCTGCAAAACTGGGCGGGAAATTTTGTTTCTTCGCCTTTTTTTCAGATCATACGGAAATAAATTATTGAACAGCCTGAAATTTGTTCAAAATCGAGCACTACCTACGACTTTTGAGCGATCCCTAGATAGTAACATTGCACTGTACTAGTTCATGTGATCCTTTTCTGAAAAGGAGGAGTGGTATGCAAAATGGCGGAAGTGATGCTCAATAATCTCCTCTATAATCGACCAGTGCCGGCATGCATCAGTGAAATTACCCAGGGTGGACACGTTCACGTTGATAATGAGCAAATTTTGGGGCATTAACACGCCTACCCCTGTTGATTCCAGTGGTGCATGTCGGCACAGAGCTATATATTTCTGCTCCATAGCACGAGAAGGCCGGGTGGATAGAAGTATGAGAAAAGCACGCATTTCAGCCAGTATTTGGCCCACTAATGAATTGGATTTTAACACATTCGCGACAACGTGCTCAACCGGTTGAGCACGCATGGTGCGACGCGTGGGACCGCGTGCTCAACCGGGTGAGCACGCACTTTTCACGGTTGTATTTTTGTGAAGCAATCTTAATGAGCAAACTCCTATATAGTGATATACTAACAAATGTTCAAGCGATCTATACACGCGATGGGCAGAGCAGATATACCCTCGTACTTCTTTAATGCGTGGGTGAAACTGACAAGTAAAAGAACAATTTATATCAAGATTAACACACTCACTTGCTACCTCTCATGCAGGTGAACTTCTTGAATTAGCATCAAGCTCGTGCATATTTGCGTTTTGGTTTGTCTCAAATTCGCGCATTTTCGAAGTATTGTGCAGCAGAGGAAAAATTCCTACCGTGTGGGACCACGTGCTCAAGCGGTTGAGTACGGGTCCAACTTGTGCAAAAGCGCGTATGTCCCACGTGACACACCATGCCAAAAGCGTAAGGTCGCGAATGTGTTAATGGATCACTGCTGTTTCTCATTCATTCGTTAGATGAGAGGAGCCCAACGCTTTCATGGAGGTCCGCCGGCTTCGAAAGGGTGGGGAAACGCATAGAGGTGGGTCCAACGGTGAGATAAGGGTGCGCCAGCGCCCAGAATTGGCAATAGCGATATGCGACGAGTCCAACTGTGCGAATGAAGTGTGCCGGCGTCAGAAGCGGGGAAACGCCTGGGGGACGCGACTAGCTGTGTGATTAGGGTGCGTATCCATTGCGACTTTCTTCCCTACAGGATTCATTTCCTCCCCTACACCTACATACGTGCACACTATAGGGCAATTTATACAAGATGTGAATTGTGTGCGACTTTCAGACGCACGCATCCATTTGCGGAAGATTTTCTATGAAGTTCGGTCAACGCGGCATGAAATTTTCAATGAAAAGAACGAGCGGCCGTCGAGAGGCCGTCGAGAGGTAAATGCGTGCGACTGAGCTGCGACTGCGATGCGACTGGCCGCTACTCTTCACCATATAGTCGCACGCGCGTCAGTCGCACGCATCCAGTACAAATTGCCCTTATTTCCCACTGCTTTCCTTTTTCTCTACAAATTTGTCTGAATCGACCACCCCTCCTTGCGGTTATATACACCAGCAGCCCCTCATCGCTTGAAATGACAAAACATCCATCTGAACATAAACCATTTCGAGTAACCATCCCTAACTAATCGGTTACATTCAATCAACAACTATGACCAATTAAATGGCGTTTTTCTGTCAATTTTTCTGTCACGTTGGCCCGTCTCCAGGGTATCCCCACATTTGGGTGCCGGCGCATCTTTATCACACCGTTGGAAAATCCTGCTATTTTCTTAAACACGTAGCACTAGTTGGCATCTAAAGTTGCCACCTTGTCAGGAGGGGTGCCACCAGGGTGGCACCGCAAGTGCCAACATGCGGGGTGGATTACTACCGCTCGTTATGCCAAAAATGGCCGTTACGCGTTAATGCATTAATTCGTTAGGTTAATAATGCACAATCCTGGTGCATACGAGTGCAGACCAACTGAGCTCTAGTGTCGGGACCCAATGGTTTGACGCCAAGTTCGTCGTGAGGAAGCGTTGAGCTGCTGACAATAAGTGTTCGAAAAATGAGGCAAAACTTATGGTAATAGCTTGCTGGACTCTATTTGATGTGATGACTAGGATAATGTTTCACCAGGAAGTAAGCTGGGGTTCGTGGGAGTGACGATGGAGTTTATTTGTTGGAGACGACTCCGAACCGCCTCCGCTCCCAGTCATTTGGATACAGGACTTTTCGCCAGATAGATGTGCAGGATACAACCTGCATATACGCAGGCACACCCACGCATGCATTTGCATACTAATATGCTGACAGAAGATTGAGTTGGAGTGGATTCATCAGATAAAAAGAGAGAAAGAGAGACAGGCGGATGCCAAATCCTTGTTTGCACAAACTTTTGTTTTTCGAATTGAAGGTCCTACACTAGGAGGAGAACTAAAATTTCTCCTTCAATAAAGGCAGCACCCACCGAAATTTTCGTTGGTTTTTGTCGATTTGAATACCTAAAGGCAGCACATACGGAAATTTCCAAGCTCAAGGATCCGGCACATTTCGAGGTAATCCCGTGTGCTGATCATGGTTACACAGTTGGAAGCAGTCTAAACCTGTGAAATCCCTCTTCTCTAGAACCAGAAATTTCATCGCTTTTTAGCAGGGTGGCCGAGTTGCGCGACCTATTCGTTGT
Source organism: Ancylostoma ceylanicum (assembly GCA_000688135.1). Taxonomy (NCBI): domain Eukaryota; kingdom Metazoa; phylum Nematoda; class Chromadorea; order Rhabditida; family Ancylostomatidae; genus Ancylostoma; species Ancylostoma ceylanicum. Next base: position 13,438 of record JARK01000351.1, read on the forward strand.
GGACCGATCGGAAAAAGTCGATACTGCTACCTTTTTTTGTCAGCTGTTTGTCAGCAGCAAAATCGGTTTTTGGCACTGTTTTGCAACATTTCTGAAGTCTGTGGGAGAAACCAAAATTCGAAAAAGATGGCTCGACCGATAAAATGTCGCAAGAACTCCTGTAAACTCTAGAACCATCAAAAACCATGAAAAAATCAAAAATGTAAAAATGTCGGAAAGTAGCCACGTAAGTAATTAAGCAAATAGACCTCTTGCAAAATATAACAAGTTGGGAATTTTGTCGTGCTAAGAAATGTTAAAAATGATAGCTAAGGGCTCAGAAATAGCTCAATATTAATAAGAAAAGAAATGGATACCTACCAATTCGGCTTAAGGCAGCGGTTTGCCGCCGCCACAACTCGCTTGAACGACCCGACGCAGATCCTGCTGATCCACGTTGAACTCCTTGTATCTTAGAAATGGTCGAGTTTCTCGTGCTGCTACCATCGTAGAATTGTTGGGAAAGGGGGGGGGGCGATGAGGTTCCAAAAAGATCAAATTCTCAGAGACGAAAATTTCCGTGGGTGCTACCTTTAACAGTTGCGCCGTCAATTATGCGGATGATGCACCGTCGCGGACATCAGCATTCTCGAGATCTATGTAAGGAGATTGAAAGCGGCACCCATGGTAGCTTTGCTCTTACAGATTTTACTGAATTCTGAGGTTTAGCACTATAGTGAAGACGTGCACAGCGATCAACTTTGACCACTCTTACGAAAAAAGCGGTTTCGGCTGCACCACTTGAAGGCAGCACCCACGGAAATTTTTGTGTTGGAGATTCCGTTGAATTTCAATGTTTTCAGGGACGATGAACTCCTAGGCAGTGATGAAACAGTGTGAAACACGCCGGAAGACGAGAAATGAAGGCGTTATTTCCCATGCGTCCACAGCGCGGACGAGTTTTCCGCTGAGAGTACACGCGCGTATCATCACGTTATCTTGTGGATGGTGCGCATTCCATACCCTACACTGTACAATATTCCATATATAACATGATACATTGCGCTAGACCACTCGTAGCATGTCAAATGAATAGCGTTAGCTGGCGTGGCGGACACCAAAATGGCCACGCTCGGCTCTGTGTCCACGGCAGTATCTCCACACATAGGCCGCTTTTTTCTATTTTCAAATTACCATCGTGATTGTCTGGCAGGCGGCCACACGGAGAACGACTCACCACGAAAGTGAGGATTTCCGTGGGTGCTGCCTTTAAGCCTATTTGCAAAACATGACCGAGTTGGTCGGGCCTGAATTGAAGGTAGATGGGAGTGGAAGCAAGTTATCATAAGGAAAGAAAACAAAAATACCCAATCATTTCATGCTACAACTCATCCTACTGGGTAGCTGGAACGCAGCTAATACCTTTGTGTCTTGAAAATCCTGATGCTTACGAAGGTGTAACTTCCATAGAATTGTTGACACCTTTACTGATCGTCCAATACGATCAGATCACCTCAGACACGAAAATTTTCGTGGATGCTGCCTTCAAATGTGTGCTGACGATCCATTAGGATGAGTGAACGATCCATTAGGATTGAATAAACGGATGTTTTTGTTTACAATCACTCTCTTGACTCTCTTCCTCTATAACAGAACTTGCTTCCATTTCCACCTTTCTCCATTTCCATAGTGGCGTTATCCCCAGTGCCCTTTACCTACATATAATGGAACGCATGTACTGAATTATTTCGTACGTTGTGGTTCCTCTGAAACAGAATCACGAAGTGTGCTGTTGCCCCTCGTCAGTGCGCTGGGTTAGTCAATGGGAATTGTTGGCCCTACTACTAAACCTACGCTGTATGAATTTCCAGTACTTATTTTTTTTGCTATTTTCCTATCACTCCCAGGAGTTCCTCACGGCGCTATGTTTGACAGGATTTGTCGCGGTATTCGTTTTCACTACGGTGGCAAACCTAGGAAAGTAGCAAAACCCGTCAGCGCAAAATTACCTTGTATGCTAACATCAAATGAATGAAACGAATTTTGAATCAATGTTTACATGCTTGCAAATGTATAAAACGATGTGTCGGTTTGCATCATTCACCTTCTCATGGGTCTTCTTTTCTGGTGAGACTTTTCCTCTGTAAGGATCTGCTTAACGGCATTGTGCCACCTGATTTCGTATCTGAGGTGTTGACAGATTCTGAGCATGTATCCAATCAACTTTATGCAGTCGAATAAACACGCTTTGGCGGATACGTTACACTGGTTTCGAGAATTTGCTAACCAGTAAAACCATTTCCGTGGCTATGCTAATGCACTCGTTCCACTGCAGGTTACCTTTATCCGGTCGATCTCCATTTGATAACGATCCATAGTCGGCACCATCTTCATCTTGTGTTGTCTCTCGTCAAGACACAGCACTCAGAGAAATAAACAAATGGATGGATAAGTTATATTGGATAGCAAACTGGTTAAAAATCAATGGAAATGGGTATTTACCCTCTGTGCTCTTCCTCCCACGGCTAAAAATACGAGTATGGATCGAAGCTCGCTCCGCTCGCATACTTCACAGTATGTGCAAACAAAACTCTAAGAACCTTTTGGGAAATACGAATCTATATCCTCCCACGTACTGCCAACGATTTCCTGTGAATCGTCAAAAACGAAGCACACCATCGTGTTCAGCGCGTCGACTTATGTACGAAAAGGTTGCAAATTTTGATTTTCACCGTGATCGGCAGGTGTTTTGGTCCCTTTCCCGTCGCTTGGAAGACCAGCAGTTGTTTACGCCACAGTGAAAATGAATGAGAGTTGGTGTTTATTGGTCTGCGTTTACCAGCTCATACACAAGATATGATGCGGGTGGGTATGTTTCAGAGACAGGGGGAGGAAAAAGAAGGGCGGGAGGCAGGATGGATGAATGGAGTTGGCTCCCACTGCGTGATAAAAGTGCGCCGGCGCCCAAAAGTGGGGAAACGTCTAGAGCTGGGTCTCACGGTGTGATAAGGGTGAGCCAGCGTCCAAAAGTGGGAAAACGCCTGGATACGGATCCAATGCTGTGGGAAGGTGCACCGCGACCCAGAAGTTTGGGAATATGCTATCGATCCGGTCCGCTTCCATTGGTGAATCGGTTACTCTGCGTTCTCTGTTCATCTGGATGCGGTGTATTTCTGCTGCCATACATAGTAGGAAAAATGTTACTCGGACTGTCTGAGGCCATGGAATGGGTGCTTCGACGCCGATAAATGGGAAGACACGAAAAACATGAGTACCGATAAGGTGAGGAGTGGCCGACGTGGTGTGGGGAATGTGCCATACTAAAACAGTGCGAGCGAAGCAAGCACCACATGAAGCCTGGGAGTCCGGCGTTAGCCGGACGATCAGGCTGCTATATGAGTATTCGGATGTGCCCGTGTCAGTGCAAATGAAATCGTGAAATGTTTTCGGTTCAGCTGGCTGTTGTGGTAGTTAAATGATGAGGGTCCACCGGTGTACATAGACAAAAAGAAGGAGGTGGTTCCTCCAGACACGGATGGAAAGGACAGAGAGTGGGTAAATGACCAATTTACATTCAGGGCCCGTATCCAGTATACTTTATCCAGTCGGCCAAACAAGCTCAGGCGGATATGTTACAGTGTTTTCGAGAATCTGCTATCCAAAAAACATCTACTTATTATTAATTGGCAATTCGTGTGTGTGTACGTAAGCCTGTACACGAGAACCAGCAATCAAAAACGGGAAATACCTACACCATCGTGTTCAGCGCATCGAGTTATGTACGAGAAGGTTGAAAATTTTATTTTTGCTCCAATGTTCTTATGCCATACAGGTTGTTAACGGAACACTTTATTGGCCGACGTTCCGACAAATCGTCGTTTTCAAAGGCCTGAAAGTGGTTCAATCCTTACAAATTTGCGTCCTACCCCATCAAACGCCTCTTTTTAATTTTTGCCTTGATTTACAGGTGTTTTGGTCCACTTTTGTCATGTTCAGACATGTTCAGTCCTTTTCCTAACCGAAATTGGTTTACACCCCATTTCGAATGAGTGATACTGGCCTGTGATTACTAGACCGTATAAAAGGGAAGAGGAGGGCACGATCCCCTTAGAAGAAAGGATAAGCGTGGCGGACAAAGAATGGTGAGAATGAGGGTTGCGCCGGCACGGGCGCTGGGAAAATGACAGGGGATGGGCGACTGTTATGGAAGCGGTGCGCTGGAGTTCAGTAATGGGGAACGCCGCTGGGCGGGTCCACGACTGCGTGAGTGGTGACGCTCAGTAGGAGAGAATGCCAACGCCAGCCAAAATTATGTAGCCTTTCCAACCTTCCTCCATAACTTCTGTTAACGTAAATCTTAGCTTAACGTGAAGCATTGAAGTTCAAATTTTTGTGATAGTTGAAGAAAATCAAAATTCATTGAAGTAAAAAATTTGAACTTCAAGGCTTTACATTGAGCCAAGCTTCGCTCCAACAGAGGTTATGGGGGAATGTTGAAAAGGCTACATAATTTTGGCCGGCACTGTATGTACTATACACGAATGCGAGGCGAGCGAGGCGAGCCCAAAAGAAGCCTGAGAATACGGCGTTAGCCGGAAAATCAGGCTGGTATCCTTGGATATGTTTTCATTACATAGGGGAATCTCGTTCCACTGCAGGATATCTTTATCTGGTTATTTTCGCGTGATAACGATCCATGATTTACTCCTTCTTCATTTTGTGCTGATTGTCACCGAGGTACCGCACTTGCGTAGAGGAATGAAAATGTTGATGGATGAGTTATATTGGATAGCAAAATGGATAAAAACCAGTGGGAATAGATGCATATCCGCTGTGTTTTCCCTCCCACGGTCAAATATATTGGATACGGCTTCAGGTCAAGCATTTGGAAGAGGAAAACGAAGAAAATACTGTATCATTCAGAAATCTAGAAATGGACTTGCCTAGCGGAGCCATCTCGTTTTTAGGCGCCAGCACACTCGTATACCACCATTGGACTTGTCTCCATGCGTTTATCCACTTTTGGACAGTGTACCACAGCAGTGGACCCGTCTTCCCCCCCCCCCCCCC
>JARK01000351.1:38419-55088 GCA_000688135.1 Ancylostoma ceylanicum
TGGTTTCTGCCTTCATTGGTGGTTCTGCGACTCTGACGCTCTCGTGACGTGTAGCCGGACTATACATACCGCTAGGTTTGTAGATTCGCGGCGTTCTGCCTCTCCAGTGCAAACTCCTGTAGCTGTTCTGAACATGTTACGAATCACAGCACGATTCATAGTTGTGGGATGTGCAGATCTTGCATGTATTGCTATATTCTTGGAGCTCTCTTTGCGTTACCACTTTACATGAATCATGCCATCGGTCAGTTTCAGCTGTGTGTTGAGGAATGGTCACCAACCCTGACGAGAAGTTTCTCTTGTGAGCTTTATGTACTGTGACTGCTTATTGAGTATTCCAAAACACTTGTCCATTTTGGACCGTGTAGATGTGATCAAGCAGCAGTCGTCGATGCAACGACAGTATAAAAGAGGTTGTCGATGAGTACTGGTTGTTCCATCTTGCTCATAAAGCAGATGGCCAGTACTGGCGCTAACCTCTGTCCCATAACAAGTCCCTTGATCTGGGAGAAATATCTTCCACACCACTTGAAAACGTTGCAACTAAGACATTCCTTAACAAGTACCATGATTCGTGCTCTACTGAGGCCATACGTCTCGATCTCGTTGCCGTGCAACAACGCAACGTGTATATTCTACCACTGTGGCAGCATTGCCTAGCGTCACCAGTAGTTTCAGAGTTTTAAACTTTCGACTCGCGCTCCTTCCCCTTCCCATCTCTACATGGGCGCTCGTCCAGTGACGTTCTTCACATTACTTGGCGCCGATGACCCCTTCCTCAATGCAGAGGTCGCCTCACCTCTCCCTTCTGTGGCTGCGGGCGCACCCAACACTTGTGACCGAATCAAATATCTCCGGAAGAATGCTCGAATATCCGAATATTCGAATGATTCACTCATTCTGATTTTCGAGAAAGGAAGACATTCGAACGATACATTCATTCCGGATCCTCGAATCATAGGCTGTTCGAACAACTTGCTTACCTCACTGAGAAAAATTCTATTCAAACATTCCGTCTGAATCTTTCAGAATTCGCGAATTCGAAACATTATTTCACTTGAATTGGCAAATTTTACGACATAGGCAGTACGTAAGCCTGGGCCGATTTTGCAAAAACCTCTAGCACATACTTTGTTCTCTGCTCACTGCAAATTTCAACACATTTCGTACAGTGTGGAATTCACAGGAGTCCTTCGAATCTTGTGTAGGAGCAAAACACTAAACTTTAATGCATATATATTGCGTGCAGCGCATAGANCCTGGGCCGATTTTGCAAAAACCTCTAGCACATACTTTGTTCTCTGCTCACTGCAAATTTCAACACACTTCGTACAGCGTGGAATTCACAGGAGTCCTTCGAATCTTGTGTAGGAGCAAAACACTAAACTTTAATGCATATATATTGCGTGCAGCGCATAGGTTTTAACTGATCTTTTCAACATTACTACTACCTTCTTGGTTTACTGAAGATTTCTACTCAATCGGTTGCATCTGGACTTCGCACGAATACTTCGAATCTTTGGGAACCTTAATCCAAGCCTGTAGATTGTGCTCTGATCGATCTCTTCGGTCGTCTCAAGCTGTACTGTCGACTCCATACCGCCGCTCGGAGTAGGAGCAGCCCCTGTTCTTTTTCGACCTCAACATTCGCTCTAAACCACGGAGGCCTCCTTTGCTTCTTCGACCGTTTCACAAAGCTCAGTTTGTCCCTGGAAAGACCCATGCTGGGGCCTGATCTCCACCATTACTACCTAAAGCCGATCCAGTGCGCGCTCCGCCCGTTCGACGATTTCGTGAAAACAAGTAAAATCTTGTTTAAGGTTGTCAAGACACGTTCCAGTGTCTGACAGTTTGGTCCCCCTCTGCTCTCTTCTGTTGGAGATGGCACTCACGCAAACATTATTAACTTCTTTAACACGTATCCTCGAATTTGACAATGGTTTCAATCAATGCTGGGCCAAAATGTCGACCCGGATTAAAAAAATAAACTGCTCACTAATGAAATACCAACAAAAAGAGCAGGAAGGTGCTACAAATTTTTCCAGGATGCTTCAGAACTTCAACAATAATCAGTTAGTTTTCCGGAATGAAGGAGGTCGGAGGTCCTCATTGCCTCGTTTTAATTTTACGCCGGACAACTCGTCCGTATCGTAAGATTCTGCCCTCTGAAAACTACAAATTTCGACGTTTGTGTAAGGAAAACCTACGCAGTTGCAATCTACTTGTCGAGTAGAGTGAAATGATATCAGATTTGGAGCATCGAAAATCTGGCTTGGACACTGGCTTTGAGTCTGTAGTCCTCAGAAAATAAAAACAACAAATCGTTGAGTATCTCTACGAATTGGTAACCTAGAGCTCTATTTGAGGATGCATTGTACGTGAGTACCATGGCACTGACCCACTCATCGGACCAAAAACATTTGAAAAATATAATCTGGGAAAGAATCAATTTCTTACCATCGTTATGTCTAGTGATTGCCAAAACAAGTTTGTTTTAGGCGGATCCCTGTGAAGATTTCTACCAGTTTGCGTGTGGCAATTTCATTCTCAGTTCACGTGGGCAATCTTATTCAGTTACAAATAATTCATTACGGCAACTTCTGGAAGAAGAAAAGGGTGAGATCAAGATCTGTTATATCGTAAGTCATTCAGTCAGTATGACTGACGCCGGACTTCCAGACCGGGGTGTGGTGCTTGCTTTGCTCGCGCTAAAAAGTCCTTCTGTGATACTTTCTTATTCGAGTAACCATTATACAACTTGATATCAATGTGACAGGAATGCATAAAATGGAGCTTATTGTTCTCTCGTTCACTATTTGCGATGTGCTACGCGATTCACCGATAAAAAAGGGGCCTTTATTTTTGTTAAGTGGAGAAGGGGTAAACAGAACCTTTTGTACGCACAATACTATCCTTTGATGGAAATTATATTAAATTACTGGTAGAAGAAGACTGCATCGTTGCGCTAAGTCACGTGGCCACTCCATCTTCATTCATGAGCTTCATTTTTTCCACTATTTTGGTCCTAAAAGTTTTCCCTTTATCTGCGAAACTGCAAAAGCAGGGGCGAGAACACTCTACTTCTACTTATCCGGTAGCACAGATCCAGAAAGTAAATCCAAACTAAGTGAAACTGAGTGTTTGAGATGTATACAGTTTTCTCAAACAGTTCCAATGAGGTGAAATTCGGTTGAATATCTGAGCCCTATCCACATTTTGTCGCACCATCATTGGTCCTATTCTTGTTTCTGATGATGGTCACTTAAAGGCAGCACCCGCGGAAATCCTTGCGTTGGAGATTTTCCCGAATTTAGGGGTTTTCGGGGACGGAAAACTCATAGGCAGGGATAAAACTGCGTGAAAGAAGCGAGAAATGCAAGATATGAAGGCGCTCTTTACCATGCGTCGAAAGCGCGGACAAGTGCTCCGCCGTGGGGTGTGTTTGTGTCCCGCCACGAAACCCTGTGAATGGTACCAGGCCCCAGCACGAGGTCTTCCCCGACCCAAAATCAAAACGAAGCCCCCTTTGAAAATCCATCATTTTACGCAGCACCATTCGAATGTGCAAGAGAAGTTCATCACCCTAAAATCAGTAGAAAAGTTCAAATTAAAAGAACAAAAAGTCGCCGTAGCAGTAAAATTATCGCTGACAGGTTCTGCGAATTTCCCAGCGACGAGGTTCAAGCCGAAATCGAGTTCACAGTTACCACCATAATCGAGGCAACGCAGAGTCTATTCGTTTTGAGAGTGTCTATGCCGTAGCAGCGGCGCTACTGGCATTGGAACATGCGGTGCAGTTGGTTCAACAGCATGACACTGAGATCTCCCGAGGCAAAGTGGCCCAAAATCCTCACTCTCGAGCTGTTGGCGCGAACAACACGAGTCAGTACTATATCAGGAGAAGATTAGATGTAAAAACGAATGAATGATTCTTCTTGCAAACTTCGCGCGTCCAACGAGTCCACGGCGTCGTTCGATTGGAGCGCATATTCTACAGGTTCGTGCATCCGGAGGATTCGAAGGATTCCTGCTCAGTTCATACGCAAGCGATTGGGTTGAAATCTTCAGTGAGACAAAAGGAAATGTGTTTTAAAAGTGTTTGAAATATCAGCCGAAACTTATGCGTCGCACAAAAGATATATGCGCAAAGGCTAATCTGCTGCTGCTAAACAATTTCCCAAAAACTTCTGTGAAGCTCACACTCAACGGATCGTCTACAAAATTGCATGAAGGATAAGGCCAGGCATGATGAAGAAGTGTCTGAAAAATCGGCTCTAACTTATGCAAACTAAATGAGTGTATGCTCATTAAGTAGCATGTGTCCGGCGGGAAGACCTGCCCGTCAGATCTCAATTTTCAGTTTTCAAGGGAATTCATGAAGTCTGGGCTCCACAGGAGCCCTTTGAAATCTCCTGCGGAGCAAAAATTCGGGCTTCCTCACGCATATCCTCCATGAAGTGTAAAAGTTAAGGCTGCTTCTGCAAACCGTTTAGTACACGGTCTCTTCTCCATGCTCTGCAAAATTCAACACATTCCATGAAGTATGGACTTTACAAGAGTTCTTCGAATCTTGTGTAGGTGCTAAGTGTTGGTGTTTTGCACATATATCTTTCGTGCGGCGCATAAGTTTTGGCTGATATTTGCAACACTTCCCCATAATAGTAGTACTAGTATCCCCATAATTCTTTATTCACTGAAGATTTCAGCTCAATCGGTCGCGTTTGGACTGCGCACGAATTCTTCGAATCTTTCGAGTCCTCGGTCTAAGTCTGCAGAATATGTGCTCCAATCGAACCCCTGAATATATAGCGCCGTTCAAAGTACGAGCAGCCCTCTTGCAAGCCCTACATGCCCCTTTTCAATCTCAACATTAGCCCCAGACCTCAGTACGAAGCCCCCTTTACTTTTCGACCCTTTTACGAAGCCCAGCTTGCCCCCGGGAAGACCTGTGCCGGGGCGCAAATGGTACGCACTGCACGCATCCGCTGCGCCAAACTACCCACGGCGATGGCGTTAAGTGGCGCGTCGGGCCGTTGAAAGGCCGGCGTGGCCGCGACCACTATTCTTGTTTCTCTGCAGCTAGGTCATCATTTACTGTGTTCTTCTCTCATTTGTAATGTGCTCACTCTCTATTTTACCACCCACACCTCAGCTCAGTTAAAGACCGGCCCCTCCTTTAAAGGCCGTTTTTATAAACTAAATAGGAACTTGCGGGCCTAGCCTCTCTGGGTACCCCGATAACAACATTTAATATAAAATTACACGTGCGCGACTTTCTTCTCGACAGGTTTATCATCATAACATCACTGCTGACAATCGAAACACGAATATAGATAGAACAGATCCAGGCACATAATACGGGCAAGCACATATATACAACGGAATAGAATAGGTAGTGATCACGGGTCGCTTCGGAGTGGCAAAGGCGAGGGTTTCATGAAGTCGAGGCCCACGGTCCGTCGTCTCCACTGGTCCGCCGCTTGGCTCGTGCCAGCTCCTCCCCGCTGTCTCCTCCCTCCTTCTTTTGTACAGTCTGACCGTCGTATATCGTTGGACAATCTGAAAACTTTGCTTTTTTTACCTCTACTTCTACTTATCCGGTAGCACAGATCCATCCGACCAGGCACGGAATGAATTCTAGTCCAGAACATATCACTCACTACACTACATGTATCACTTTCGATGCACTGACTCACCCCCTCAAACTAACTGCATTGCTTTGTCTGTAATCATGGTTGAATTCAGATTCGGCGCTTTTATATCAAGTCGACAGATCCATCCATTCAGGCACGGGCAACCGATTCTGACTCTCATGAACTATTCGTCACACTACTATTTCCTTTTTCATTTCCTGTGGTTTCTTATCAGAGAACGTTACATCCTTTGACCTTAGCATGGCTTAGGCTAGGCTGTTTCCAAGTTGGTTTGTCATTTCGAAGTCACTCTCGAGTTTGAACTAATGGTTGGTAACCACAAAAACACCAATACTCGTGATTTTTCGCGGTCCGCTGCTGCTGTGGAATAACGCACACCAGCATGTTGCAGTCTCAAGTATGAATAATTGGCTGTTGCTGCTTTGGAATTCCGACCTACACTGTATTACTTCTNGTTCAGGCACGGACAACCCACTCTGACTCTCATGAACTATTCGTCACACTACTATTTCCTTTCTCATTTCCTGTGGTTTCTTATCAGCGAACGTTACATCCTTTGACCTTAGTATGGCTTAGGCTAGGCTGTTTCGAAGTTGGTTTGTCATTTCGAAGTCACTCTCGGGTTTGGACTAATGGTTGGTAACCACAAAAACACCAATACTCGTGATTTTTCGCGGTCCGCTGCTGCTGTGGAATAACGCATACCAGCATGTTGCAGTCTCAAGTATGAATAATTGGCTAGTGCTGCTTTGGAATTCCGACCTACACTGTATTACTTCTGGACCTATCGCCAACAAACTGTACCTGTTCACACTTCTGTTCCTGTTGTAAAATTTCTGGACCCACTCGAAAACGATGTGTGCCGCACTTTCGTGTCTAAACCTTTCAAATTTCAGAGTTCAAGTTTTTTTCTTCGCCGTGTTAAGAGCACTATTCAGATTTCGAGTCCCTTTGATGTGAATAAAATTGTTAGCCTTGAGCAGAGTTATAGTGTTCTGAACAATTTGCTGCAACTATACAATTTGTTTTCTGGTAATTATTCAACTCGTTCCTCTTTCAATCATTTGTCCAATGTCGGCAATGGCTTTCGCAGGAATAGTATAGGAGTTTCGACACACAAGGAAAGGATACGACCCGTGTTTCTTCAAAATGGCATATGCTTCGCAATTTATAGTTGACAACGCTAATCTAAAATATGTTCTCCACTTCTGCTGAATGTCGGTGTGAAAAACCTTGCTATGACCTTGTCTTTGCAATACATTAATGAACACTAAAAACGGAGCGTTTTTTTTCCGCGGACGCTTGTAGCACACGGCACGATCGCGGCGCTCGTGCCGTAAAGAGTGTTTATACTTCGGCGCGACGCGATCGTCGCGTCCAAGTAAACTGTTCCAATGCGATGGGTCCCGAGTGGAAGCATGCACAAACAATGGTCGCGATGTGGCAGTTGGTGTTTGCCGTCGCGCCCTGTTTATACTTTTTTCTTGAAAAAACGACGTGATGGGCGCGATTCGCGTCGCGCCTGTTAGCAGACGCAGACGATGATTTTGCCAATTTCGGAGCCTGGAGTAGGCTGTTACTTCCTAAGTTTTCTTGCTGTTTTAGTCTAAAGCTTATGGAACAAGACGACTTAACATTAGAACGGCATAAACGTTGACGCTTGCGCAAAATCGAGCTACTTGTGTAATTCTGCGTGTACGCAAGTTTGCGAACATTGGCATGCCGCAACCGCGCGGCGCGGCGGTTCCGCTACCCGTCGCGTCGCGCGTGATGTAGCCGTCGCCGCGACGCCATCGCCTCGTGAAAAAGTATAAACACTCTTGTAGTCTTCTACACGACAGCAAATTATAGGGTTTTCTTGCCAGTTAGTAGTTAGCTTTCTTTTTAGCCAACACCGAATTTGATGAAAAACTTTAGGAAAATCCGAACTTGCCAATAAGACAGCGAGTTACGGAAAACGCACCTCCATCGGCGTTCACTGCACGTGTCTATATCCAACCATTGACGTTCACTGTACGAGCAGGTTTTGGATCCATTCACAAATCCTTGCGAAATCGGCGTTACCGTGCGAAGTGGAAGGTGAATTCGTAATCAGCACTGCGAATGATCCTAAATGCAAAATTTCACCAGTAAAATGCCCGTTTAAGTCTCTCAAAAGGGAGAAGAAGTCACACAGTTCGCCACTTGATACGCTTGAGCTTAGTTCTGGCGTAGTATTTCTCGCTCTTCATCGACCCCCTCAAAGGTCCTAATACAGTGACTATGTACTTTACAGTTTTGCAACGCTTTCCAGTTATCGAAAGATGCATTCATTCACTACCCCTCAATTCTCATTACTCTAACTATTCTTCGTTCGCAGTGACAAATGGCGCTGACCTGGACCACTTTAGAAGTTTTCCTTCTACTAAAACCCTCTATGGTTGGATTTTCTGAAGCGCTGAACACAGTTATAGTATGTATTCCGTACCGTGACCCGCAACCCCAGCAACCCCGCGCGATTACGGTGGGCAAAGGCTAGTTTAGGTATCTCACAAAATCCTTCGAAATTCCGCAGAGATGGATTATTTTGGATGCTCATTACCAACATTATTTTGTGTCACAATACCATTTTAGAGCGCACAAACGCACTTAGTCCTCTACAGTAATTCTACCGTTGCCCTACGAATGTGGGGCTGCTGTACAAATTAGATAGGACAATCGTGTTCAGCACATCAGAGAACCGTGGCATATGAAAATCAAACCACAAAAAAAAAACTATTAGGTGCGTGCGAAAGTTCCGGGGCAGTTGCAACTGATTTTCTGAAACACCATCACTCTACTCATCGTCAATAATTTTGTTCAAATCGAAAGCTCTGGTATCTCTATGACTTTGGCAGCATGGCACGAAAAAGATTTCTTCAGAAGTCTGAAATTTCACATATTTATACTTAAAAGACCTGCACATACCATTTTCGAGTAGGGTCTGTTCATCAAAAGTTTTTCAGCGGATGTGAAGCTGTAGAAGCTTGAAAAGGTAAATGTTCTCTGGAAAGTGGTCCAGAGAGTAGCATGGGATAGACTGGAGTTCCGAACGAGAAGTGACTAACTTTTTACACTACCAAATGTTGGTACTTGTTATCCCGCAGCAGCAGCAGGCCACCTAAACTGCCCTGTGTTGGATCGTAATTTTAGAATTTGCCTTGATTCTTCGAAATCGCGGAGAGTTAACCGATCGGGACCAAAGTTTGTACGCATATACATCTCGGGCCGGCGGAAGTTTTAGGCTACTTTAGGTTATCGAGTGGTTTATCGTTCTATCGGATTTATTGATTTTTTTCGCCATTTTTGCACAACGCTCGGTGGGGACATGTCTACTGGGGTCATTCAATACGCTGAACACGAATATGACAACCATTTTGTACCAAGTATTGATTTACCAATTTTATTGATTTTTCGCCATTTTTGCCCAGAGGTCGGTGGAGACATGTCTACTGGGGTTCCTCAATACGCTGAACACGAATATGGCAACCATATTCCACGAGTTATCGATTTTGTCGATTCTTCCGTCTTTACTTGAAGATGTGTAAGAACACGTTCACTGGCGTTCTCCGACACGATGAACGTGAATATAGCAAGGATTTTAGAAAAATTTACCAACCAAAAAACTTTTCCTACTTCCTGGCAGGGGTGAATGAAGAAGGATTGCATGAAAATGATCAGCACTATGGAAGGAACATTGGGTGTAACAGTTGTCGTCGTCAGCTTTTAACTGCCGGGAGAAATGAAGCACCCGAGCGAAGCCGGCCACACCATTTAGTATGTAATAGCACAGACTTACAATGCATTTGTTTGGAAGAAATTCGTTGTAACTGACTCAGGGTACAGACCACAAAATGAACAAAGAATTTTTTCATGGGTACAATGATGGCTCGCCCACTTTCTGGGTAGGTCAATCAAGTCTGGATCCTGGATCGACCACTTCTTATTCTCGCACATAACCCATTTACCATCAACAATGACAGTGTATGTGGGAAGCGGTTTGTTAAAGTATCTGTAGATTGGAGACTCGCCAGTGTGGGCGTTGATGCTCTTCGCTCAGCTCACTCAATATCCATCTACTCATCTTCTCCTTCTTACCAATCCAGTGCAAGTGACGGACAGTGGTTGGTTAATTTCCTTAATGTAATGTCCTCCTCACTTTACATTGGATTCCGATTCGACCTGCTCCTTTCGGTCGCGTTTGTGAAGGATGGATTAGCGCTGCGCTCACAAAGTAATTTTCAAGGCCTCATCTCCACTTGTATTCCTCAGGAACCCAGAAGCCTCCGGCATTTTGAAGAGGATACCCTATTCAAAGTATTTATGGAATGGGTCACGCCCTTTACGTATCACGTCCTTTCTAGATTTTAATTCATAAAGCAAAATTACACAAATTCACTGACTGCACATACCATTATTTTTACACCTAGAACACAGCAGCGGTGCGACACAGATCACAGCCAAATGTGACATGGGTGGCAAATGTCACAAGCTACCAGTGCCATAAAAACCATATTGGGATATAGCAAGCAAAAGGAGAAAAACGACGTTAAAAGGTGAACTACCACCAACTGCTCCGAAACTTTTGGACGTACCTGATAGAAAGTTGGGACCACGTGAGCATCCCCATCAGTGTCACTGTGAGCAAGGATAGTGACACTCATTGAAACAGCTCCCAAACTTTTGGAACTTCTAATTATAAGTATTGCGTTTTTTGAGACCACTCTAATTATAACTCGCCACCTTAAACATTGTGTTAAACTCCATGAAATGCATTAGGAATTTGATAAATTATATGGTATATAACTTCTCCAGACCAGTGGTGAAAATCCCCACATGCGAGTTCTTTGGTCGTCGCTCTAGTCCAGTTTCACGCAGAAAAGTCGAGCATGCTCGATTTGAACGACCACTCCATCTTGAGCATTTTAGGATTTCGCACGGAATTTGTTAGGCAAACTTGCGTGTTGTTGAAAGTTAGCACCAGTACTGATTCTTCCTTACATTTGAAGCAACCTTGGGGTCAAGATTTTCTCTATTTTCCACAAATGAGATGGAGAGGTTCATTCTAGTCGAAATGGAAGGTCACATTCCAAGAGATAAAAAAGTAAATAGATAAATAATAAATAGAAAAGAAAGTGCAACGGGATTTGAAAAGCAAAGATGCTACTATGGTAAAGAGCAAAGCAAGAACTACAGAACAGTTAATGACATGCAGTCAATCAAAGTCCGAATCAAAGTGAAAGATTGAATTGAAAGAACCGGACGAGCTCATTCCGCAACCCGATAGAAACACTGGTGATGTTTGTGGAGCCGACAAAAAATAATCACTCATAGTCTGAAATAAAACAGTGAGCAATGGTTGTTCTCGAATGAGAAGGTACTAATACTAATGACTCATCAGAGGTGATTCATTGCAAGGATTTTATACATATTTCCAGCAATGTTGGAATCCAAAGAGCTTCAGACTTCGCAAGCAATTACTGCATCAGGATTATTTTTCGAAAAATGTCTCTCTAGTGAGAAAGAGTGGGGAGACAAGGGTGGATCTATCAATTTCGTCATGCAGAATATTAGGGTAAGTGGCAAATAGGTAACTGGGAACATCAATGCAGTACTTTCTTCATGAGTATACAAATGCATGCAATCATGCTGCCCATTTTAATCATGCTGCACAATCACGCACGCATGCATGAACATGCTCTCGCACTGACAGAAGGTATGAATCGTTTCGGCACTGCAGCAATAGAGACTCCTCCCGCGTCTCTAGGCAGGTACAAGGTCACGTTTGGTCCGCGATTGGCCCCTTATACGCTACCTGGGGACGCGCCACGTAGCCTCGCGACTAACTGGCTGTGATCCCTCTCTGAGAGAGATCCGTGAATGAGAGCCGGTAACGGGTGTAGTGTGCGATAAGAAAGCCCCATTGATGCAGAAGCCAAAGATTTGACGCACAGTAGTCAGTCTCGTTGCATTGAATGGAGCGGATGGTACCCAACCATCTATAAACACGAGCAGACTCTCCCCACACCCCCCCCCGTACGTTTACTGTCTGAAGAAGCACCCATTGTGACAAAGATGCAGGAGTCTTGGCTAAGCTGGTACGGGTAATAATGAGCATCATTGTGGAAGGACGCAGACCGAGAAGACTCGAAACTCGGTGGCCAGACAGCATTAAAGATGATGCGCGGGCGCACGAGCTCAGTGCGATGAGTTGTTCAGTGGAAGGAAATAGCGCATGAGAATCGCTGACTATCGATCCTGTGAAACAGGCTGAAAAGAGCAAAATTAGCTCATGCTTTTGGACATTGTCGTACTAAAGCAAAACACGAATTCGGCCTTGGCAAGACGACAGAACTCCACCTTCACTCCCTGAACCTGCAATTGCAGTCTTCAGTTCTTGACGTCACACTTGAGCATAGCAGGTGGGCCATAAATGCGGTAACAAAGAAAACCGCAGCTAGAAAATGTACTTCGTTGTAATCTGGAGCGTTGTCATGTAATTTATGTTCGTTGCTTCCTACTGGCCTATCCTGAAAATGATCCCATGCTAGAATTCAAATCACAAATCCAATATTCTGTTGCATATTAATCTCTTATAGAACAAAACACAATAAAAGAATAAGTATCACAAGTCGAAAATGTGAATGTAGGTTCAACATCACAAGAAAGGCTCACTGAGCTTGTATATCATTGGTGACTACTTGTGAGTGTGTGATGTTGGAAAATATTATGGCTTATGCCTCCATTGACCAAAATCAGTGAGATTTTTTGTGGAGGAATTACTATGTAAATTTCATAATAGGATAACATGTCTTAAGTGTATGNATTATGGCTTATGACTCCATTGACCAAAATCAGTGAGATTTTTTGTGGAGGAATTACTATGTAAATTTCATAATAGGATAACATGTCTTAAGTGTATGAAGGGCAAAAAAGTGCTATTTTCGGTGCAGCCATGATGCTTCATGAATTTTGCCCCGTTATCTCGCTTNGTTATGGCTTATGCCTCCATTGACCAAAATCAGTGAGATTTTTTTGTGGAGGAACTACTATGTAAATTTCAGAATAGGATAAGATGTCTTAAGTGTATGAAGGGCAAAAAAGTGCTATTTTCGGTGCAGCCATGATGCTTCATGAATTTTGCCCCGTTATCTCGCTTTTCAAGTATGATGTCCCCAACTCAGGTTGCAGACGGCGAGGGCGAATGAGCACAGCTTGAATCAACATTAAAACTTGCGCATCTCAATTATTATCTGTAGTTTTTGTACGCGTTTGATCAAAAAACGTTTCTTTGGGAGGATCCAACAAAAGGTCAATAAGAATCGAATCTTCCGCTTCGCACTAGCTGCATTCTCTGCACAAATTTTATTGGATGATATCAGTGTATAGGCTGAACGATAATCTACAGCATTGGAATATTTAAATATTCCGAACTTTCCATTGAGCTCTGATCCAGGTTGCTATTTTCAGAAATACGGAAACTTCCCACTCATTGATGGACCGTTATGGCAAGAAGAAGCATTTGATCTAACGGGTCTTCTGGTTCATTTCAACAAAAACAGAACTCTTAATTTTTTGTTAGTGCCCCATATTGCGCACAGCTTCTCCAATATTTCCGAAGCCGTAATACTGGTAATACAAATCAACTTCATTTCTTAGCACCTCTGCCGAAAGATGCTTAAAGGCAGCACCCACGGAAATTTTGCCTTCACAGATTTTGCTGAATTCCTAGGTCTAGTACTACAGTGAAGAAATACGCAGTGATCAACTTTGTCAAATCCCACTAGAAAGACGGTTCTCGTCGCCACCACTTCAGCCCGTTTGCAGAAGATGGCCGAGTTACCCGGTCCTAAAGCGGAGTGAGATGGGAATGAAAGCAAGTTTATCATAATGGAAGAAAGTGATTGTAAACAAAAACATTCATTCATATCATGCTATAACTCATCCTAATTGATCGCCAGCACAAACTTATTCTCTCTTTAACTTGAGATTGCTGATGCCTACGACGGCGCAACTTTCGTAGAATTGTTGGCACCATTGCTAAGTATCCAAAACAATCAAAATCTCGGACACGAAAATTTCCGTGGGTGCTGCCTTTAAAACGCTAAGTCTAATAATAAATCAATTCGACAAGCTTAGGCCCCAAATCCAAGTTGATAGGCTTCACAGAAAGGCAATGGCTTGCCTCAGAAACGATTTTGAGGTGTTGACATTAGACATTATCAGGATATACAAGCGATGCTGACAACAATGGTATACATGTTACCTTGAAAAAATGCCAAAACCCTCTCAAACCACTTATTTCTAGGGAATTTAAGGACAGCAATCACAAATTTCGACATGCCAAGGAATACGGTGATCTGATCTCTGGGGCTAAAATGATGGGAGCGCTCATTGTTGGAATACTCGGGAGGATTCTCCAGGAATAAGTGGCTCACAAGGGTTCTAGGCTTTTCTGTATGGTGATATGATCANCAATGGAAAGAAATGCTGTAGATTATCGTTCAGCCTATACATTATTATCATCCAATAAAATTTGTGCAGAGAATGCAGCTAATGCGAAGCGGAAGGTTCGATTCTTATTGACCTTTTGCTGGATCCTCCCAACGAAACGTTTTTTGATCAAACGCGTACAAAAACTACAAATAATAATTGAGATGCGCAAGTTTTAATGTTGATTCAAGCTGTGCTCATTCGCCCTCGCTGGCTGCAACCTGAGTTGGGGACATCATACTTGAGAAGCGAGATAACGGGGCAAAATTCATGAAGCATCATGGCTGCACCGAAAATAGCACTTTTTTGCCCTTCATACACTTAAGACATNGCGGATTGTTCCGATTTTAGAATCTCGTGATTGGTACTGAGGTTAGACACTGTCTCCAACAAATACACGACATTCAGATGACACGGAATTACTCACAGTGAGATTGCTGTGAAGATTCTCGAGCTGATAAGGGTTCGATTGGGTATCTAAGATAAAGTAGTGGTTGTCGATGGGACATAAATGAGAATGTGGACGAGGGTTGGCAGCAAAAATACGGTCATATGAAAATAAACACACATGAGTACTGGAGCTACCTACAAAAAACAGCAGACTGGCTGCGTAGGACTAATACTACTCCAAACACTTATATCTGCCAGATATCTGCCAGAGAACCGCGCTCCCCCTTTGCATACTCCATTCTCCACCATCAAACTCGTAGCCTGGCGTTTCTCACCATTCGGCCACAACGGACCTATCCCCTTATCAAAGCCCAGAATCCTGGCGGTTCCTCTACTATGCGCCGACGAACAAACATACTAATGCTATCCTCACTGTTGGACCATACTAATGCTATCCTCACTGTTGGAATCATCCCCCATCGGTGGGCTCGTGTTCTGGCGCTTTCCTCACTACTCCATCGGCAGACACGTATCCCGGAGTTTTCACTACTGCTTGGCCAAGGCTGACCCGTAGCCTGGCATTTTCACTACTGTTTGACTATGGTGAACCGGTATTTTATGAGCTTTCCTCACGGCTTGGCCTAGGAGAACCGGTATCCTTGCGCATCCACCATGGCGGATCCGACACCTGGCGTTTTCACTACTGCTTGGCCAGAGCGGACCGGTACCCTTGAGTTTTTCTCACGGCTTGGCCAAGAAGGACCCGTTTCCTGCTATTTTCACCACTCCTTGGCCAAGGCTTACCTGTACCCTAGCGTTTTTCCTCCCCACTGTTCGACCACAGCGTACCGTACCCATCCCCCATTGAGGGCCCGTATGTCGGCTTTTCCCCACTTCCACATAGGCGGACCAGTATCCTGGTGCAGTTCTCACTGTTGTAACAGGACGGACCTATCCTCCATCTGTGGGCTCGTGTTCTGGCGCATTCCTCGTTTCTACATCGCCCATATCCTGACGTTTCTACCACTGCTCGACCAGAATGGACCGGTATCCCTGAGTTTCCCTCACGATTTGGCTAAAGAAGAACAGCAGCTCGGCATTTTCCTCACTACTGGGACAAGGCGGAGCCATCCTCAGTCGTCGATCCGTATTCTGTCGTTTTCCGCACTAAAGGTCACCGGCGGGCACATCCTCCATTGGCGTACATGCATCCTGGTGTTTCTCTCACAACTGGGACAAGCCGGACTCAGATTCCATTGCTGGACTCATATCCTGTGATTTTCACCGGGACATGCGTCACTGACGCGGGTCAACGTAGAGGGAGCGGACGAGCGCTCCGCTGACGCGGGTTACCATGGAGGGCACGGATGAGCGCGCCGCTGCCACAGGCCACTGTAGATTGTCGGAGGGTGTGAATAAGTTGCGGGGGTGTTATTCTGCTCCGTATATTGCACAGCGTGAAAACTGTAAACACCGTCTCACCCGTTGGCTGCAAGACCGCCAGCGGAGATATGAGTCACCAGTGTGCGAGGGTGCCAAAAGTGCGGGTATCGTGAGGATCTGAGCGAACCCCGCGAATATCTGATTCTATCTTACTCCTCAAATCGCTAGGCCGTCTTATTTCTGCGCATCCTTCTACAGCATTGCCTATGCGCTGCTGTAGTACTCAAAAGACATACATGATTTCGGTAGACTCAGCGGTCTGGCTCTCGGAAAATTTAGACTCTTACCATTCTTTTTATAGGAGGAAGTCAATGCTAACGCTTATGATATTTATTGATGGGTCTTCTTCCCTCTGGAGACCCGAACAAAAAATTTTAAAAAATTATTAGTCCAGTGCTTTTCCATTTTTTTTTCAGTTCCAACCTGACAAAACTCGGGTTTTGACTCTGTTTCGTTCTTATCGAAAACCGGAGCTCCTAAAACGACTCTTGAAGCTCGTAAGTTCATATTTCTTTACAAATTCACCCGTGAAAACCACGCATAGAATTCATAATTGGGTTTCCCCGTGATAAACACGTTCACTTCAGAGGATAAAGGTTTCTTGACTTTCAGTGCAGCAGTGGCGGCGTCACAAGACAGAAGTTGGTGAGCCACAAGAGTTGACGCCCGCC
>JARK01000352.1:0-29727 GCA_000688135.1 Ancylostoma ceylanicum
ACGGAAGACCCTCTTGGTGGCCGAATCTGGCCGGCCAAAGGTGGCTAGCCGCGGCAGCGCCGGAATTCGACCTCAGAGGCGGTCTTAGGCCTGCATTGAGACGGGGGTCGGTTCAAGTAATGAGCTCAGTGGTACCTTCATTCCCGTGTGCTAGGATGTGCTGCTGCATCTGCAGACTGTAGCTTGATGATCTTCCAACCAATAGCTGCATTCAATGAACTCGGAAGCCGTTGCGAGGCGGTTCGGACTCACATCCTACGAATAGTGTTCATCGTCGCCTCTTGAGAATCCCGGCCAGCAGTAGCGGACGCATAAAATGGGAGGGAGGGGAGGGGGGAGGAGTGGGGAAAAAATTGGGACTTCGTCGTTTCGGGGACTCCGACGAAAAGTGAAATTAAAAGGTGCGCCCTTCCACGATGCGTCTGCAACTACCGGCTTGATACCTTTCGCACTCTTTCCCAGCTCTAAGATGGAATAGATATTCAGCAATTTATTCACAGTAGGCAGTAGTCTCTGTGAGGATAAGATCATAGGGGTTATCTATTATATATTAGATAGCCTGGGGAGAGTAGGACTATAAGATCCCGAAGTTCCGCATGTTATTAGTCGAATATTAGAGACGCCGTCGCTTACGCCAGTTTGAGTGAAATTAGGTGAACTGGACACGTCAATTTCTCAACGACAATAGTTGAAGGAAACCCACCTGCAAGTGGATTCCACGGATCGTCAAACGCGCGGCAGAAAAACCATCGGCGCGGTAGTCAGGCTCTTTTACAAAGTACTCGAACAAGAGATATCATGCTCTATGGGTTCGTTCTTCGAGCGGACATACATATGGCACGTGAAAGGGGCAAGTTTATTGCTGGTTTCTACTTTACCCAAAACTGTACGGGAGTAAGGGTGGTACGGGTGTTTAAACTTTCTCAGGGATCAGTTTGCACAATGGGCGGTGCCAGTAAGATCTCTTTGAACTCAAACTCTGTGCCTCGAATTTTGGGCTTTATTGAACCTTAAGGGTAGTCCTGGTGAGTAACCTGGATTCATAGCAATCGTAGCATCGGTTTCAAGGCCACTCATGCTTGCAAGCTGAAACCGAATGCGCTTCTGCCTCTTTTTGCTTCTGCAGAGCGTTATTTTTAATGTCCAAGAGAAGAATATGAATCTTTTTCGAGCTGTTTGTCTCCGAAATTTTCTGTCTCCACAGATTTTCCAGAGAAAAGAGAATTCAAATGAAAAATCTAAATGCAATATCAAAAGTGTACCTGTGAGATGTTTTTTGCAAATAACATTGTATTCTCATCTCCGTCGCGGTCTTGTGCATAATAAATAATATCGGGTAAGGCAGTGAACGCATATCCTGTAAAAATTAACAATGAAGAACTAGTGAATAATAATAACAGTCCTGAAGCATAAAACCACCTAGCACATCGTTCTCCCTTTCAAAAGTCACTTGGCGTGTTAAGTTACAGCAAAGACATCGCAGAAACACATTGGTGACATTGTTGTGATCCTCCTTGATGAATGCTAGGAACCTGTAAAGGATCCTTCAGACGTGGTCAAACAGAAACCAAAGCAAGGCAATCTCCTTAAAAGACCAACCTGCCATCCGGACTAATCTTAGGATGAGTGTAATCCGGAAAAGAAAAGAGAAGCTTGCGTGGAATTAATTTTGCAGTAGTTATCGAAATCAAGAATAAAGGGATCGCTAGGAGACCAGAGAGTCGCCAACGCATCGCTTGACTACGGCGGACACACTGGTTATGTGGTAGTGTAAGAAGCGCAAATAAACGAAACTCAAGTGATCTATGGGATTGACTTTAACTAATCCTGGAGGGTTCATCATTGTGGATGTAAACATTCCACAACAATGTTTGTGCGACCTCTAGGCATTCTCAGTAACCAGGAATCAATTTCAAGCTGGTGTTACGCAAATACAAAAGTATGCAAGAGTGCATCAAAGAAAAGAATGATAGTCTTGCAGCTGCCGAGCTCCGAATAATTTTTATTTGTTATTGATCTTCACTTTCATTGGCTATTGATCCTTGAAAACACTCAAATCCAGATTGGAGCATGATCTTCTTGTCGCGAGAGCCCGAAATCATAGCGCGCAACTCTAGAAGCGTTTTGGACCACTGCTAAAAGTCCAAAAATGAATAGAAAAGATGAGCGCATCGCTATCACGAAAGAGCGTGCCTTGTATCAGAACCTTTGTGGGTTTTAATCTACGGGGGCGGGTTGTCAAGGCACCTTATAAACCCCTAGCAGCACGGGTTTGGTACTAGTGGTCCGCTGTTCTGTTATCGTATCCGCAGCCGAGGTGAGGGCTCATTATCTGTGTTTCTGGTACTGTTTTTGAGTGTACGAGCTGGATGAAAGATGTCCTGTAGAAGGGTGAGGGGTTTGAGGAGATAAACCACTCATGTCTTCGACTTTCCAGGCACTGACGAAGGCGACATCGCTAAAACGTTAGCCTCAATGAAGATCAATAATCATTTTGGCTAACAGCTCGAAAGAGTCCTTCCGTATTCCACAGACGCAACTATGTACTATCCTAAGATTCAAGGACAGTAGAAATTGGGAACTCTTCTTATTGGGTTGTTCGGAAAGTAATTGAGATTTTTAGGCGTTTCAAAAAAAAATCATTTTCTCGTATTGAAAGAGTATTAATTGGTGATATATTATGTTTCTTTTTCGATTATCTTCTGCCATCTTTCTGATAATTTCTCAGTTCCTCTCTCGTAGAACTTCTGGTCCTTTTCGGCAAAAAAATGAGCTACTGGGCTACATAAGATTTGAACTCCTCATCTTCGGTAAAGGTTTTCCCATGTGGTGTTGACGTAGGTCCTTGCTCTTTTTTAGTCGCGATTTCCTCCGCCATATTGCCATTTTATCTTTATCTTTATCTATTGCCATTTTTTCGTAACCTTTTTATACCTTCAGAAAGCTCCTTTTTTCTCTATAGTCCTATCTTGAAGAGTTTTCACAGAACTATTGAATTACTTGGTTTTTAGGCTTGAGAAGAAAAACGCTAACTTGAGGAAAAACACCATTACCTCCTTGTATTCAGTAGGGACCAGAAGCACCCAATATTGCTTGAACGTGGAAGCTCTGTAAAATATAAACGCGGAAGAACATTACCAGTTGTAATGTTGGAGGACCAGTTTGGCGATTCAGGCAAGGATGTGGTACAACGTTATCATGGTGTATAATGGCTAGACCCGTGCGAATGGATTCCTTTAGTAGAGTTACCTCAGATTGGTTTATGTTGAACTGCACGCGAGATAAGTAGTCAGTTTATTTAGAACGGCCAACGTTTCGGAGCTGTCTTTTTCCTCAGAAAGGGCCTGAGATGGGTTGAAAAGCTCGTTGAAACTGCCTCATCAAGTACGTTAGCAATCAAACCAAAAGTTCAAAAACTCATTTTTCGATCACCGGAAAAAACGTACACAACTAGGAACGTGTACGCACGCTTCTCGTGACAGAACACTTATGGTGAGTAGTGTCCGGTGACCACTCGCTTATCGTCAGTGGTTGCGGGCAGTGAAGACTGACCTCTTGGTCACGCCTTGATCAGAATTGAAGGAGATCTAGGTATAAGGCAAGCTCGTTGGTGACCGAGGAGCATTCATCCTTTCGATTCATAGATGGGCTCTAAGTTGAGATAAGAAATGCTTCAATAGTTTCGCGCATCGTTATGTCAGTTTTCTGTGTCAGTGTGGTGACTCGGAGATCAAAGTCGCATCCGTATTCGATGTGTACCTGCTGGTGTGGATTTTGAACAGTTTCGCTTTTCCTTTAGATGTTCCTTAATCCTAAGCCTAAGGGGTAGTGGTATTGCGTTCTTGAATAGCAACATCTTTAGACGGCCAGGTAAAGGATGCGCTCAATTTAGGAGGCTCGCGATGGACCAACGATTAGTTTCTATTTTAGCAAGAGTTTTTGTGACCAAGGTCGAAAACCCTGTATTAAATTGCAAACCAACTGGCGATACGTAGATGACCGTTTTATCGTTTGCTCCCCACAGAGAGAGGTGGATAAATATTTCCAATTACTAAATCAACAGGCCGAGTATCTTAGTCTTGCACCTGAGAAACCATGGGAAATTTGGTCACATTTTCTTAATGTTGAAGTTCATCTTCATGGAGACACTTACAGGACTAAAATTTTCCGCAAGCCTAGCGATAAAAGGATCATTGTTAACTGTTGGTCGGCTCATCCGCCTTCTACAAAAACCGCTGTAGTGGAAAACTTGTTTCACACTGTAACGACCGTTTACTTAATAATGTAGGCTTTACACGCTTCCAGCGAATTTCATAGTGGTTTTCCGCGCACAGCCATTTTCCAGAAGTCGCGTCACTCCTATCAGTTTGGCACAGAAACTGCCCCAGGAACATTGTTCGACGGTGACGATTACAGAAATTGAGTGGTAAGGGGGGGGGGGGGGGTGAATATATCTGGTTCTTCACAGGTTTTGGGGATCAAAATGGTCCCGAACGATCTTTTGTGGCATGACCTCCATTTTCTGCCCTTCAAGTGCTGCACACTCTTATTGTTCCATCGTTTCATTGGTATGCTAAGCTATATTGAGCACTTACTTGGCCTGCGGATTACGACTTCAGATAGAACAGATTTCGCAAAATGATCTGGATGCTTTTTGTCTTTTTCCCTTCATAAACTCGTTTCGAGACCTTTTTCTGTCCACAGCAGAGCTCAAACTTAGCAGCACAACACTCCTCGTTTAGTCGTAGTTTCAGGAAGATTACAATATTTATTTATTTATTTATTTATTCATTTATTTATTTATTTATTTATTTATTTATTGATACGCTATGAATATTCACAATGTGACCCTTCATACAGAAGTATACGCATTTTTTCAATGTATTGATAGAGTTTTATCCAGAGATGATTTTGACTCTCACATATCTGCAGGAGAATGAATCACCATAGGCTCATATATCCAGCCTCCTTCAGGATCAATGGTCCTCTTCTTTCTTATCCAACAGCATCGACCAGATGGTGTCGTGCAGCAAGCGTCTGAACTTCCCCTTAGAGCAACGTTTGAATGTTGTTATATCCAGAAATGAGCAGAAATATATGTACACTGACACAGGTCATATACTTAGGTTCAGAGCTACATTTGCACATGGAGTTTCAGTGCTAAAATACGTAGATTTGACGTGGAACTCACGTGGGCCACGACGTGTGCACTCTCTGCATGGATCTTCAGAGTGGACGGCCACAAACAGTGCACACATAATAAGGATTTGAAGTTTCGAAAAAAGCATCTCCAACTGTTGACTGGACAAGCCTTGCCCGCTTTTATGCTAGGTATGACTCATGCAGCTCCATTGTCGACCTTGTGGTATACCACGTCGTGCACATGAAACCTTAAGTGATTGTGGGGTGCTAGCGAAGAATGCTTCGATTTATGGATTGGCAAGCAATTACCGCGATAACTGTTTTCACTCCTGTAATAACGACGCTATTGATTGCATGCACTTTCCCAAGGGTCAGTACGTCATTATGACGTCAGAGAAATTTGCTGTGTGGGTAGTGTCGGTAAGACTTTTTATTCATTTCTATTCGTTTATCTTCATCCGAGATGCACTTAATGAAAAAAATCATAACACTCCACGAATATGATTACAACCTACAACAAATATGATTTTCTTGTAGGTTTTGTCTTTCGAAGCAAAAAGCAAACACCCAGCCGAGTACGTGACGGTGAGCATTCTTGGACTATTTTGAAGTCTTAGCTATCTCTTACTCTTTGTTCTGAATCATAGGAGCATGGTCCTCTTGACATGAATGAAATAATGGTATTACACTCAAAGGCAGCACCCACGCATATTTTGAGCTCGAGCACTGTCAAGCCTCTGAAATTTGGCAAACCTTAGAAAACTCCGTTTTTCAAAGGCCTCCTATACACTTCTTCGATACAGGTTGGTTAGAGTTACACGAGCCATGAGTTCTTGGCCGATCACAGAAAAATCTATGATTTTAACTTTCTTATTTTCTTGTTGAGCAGTAACTCAGTCGGATGCTTTTGCTTCATTTTTGAGGAAAGTCAAAAGAATTGATCATTAGAGGGAGCGCAGCAATAAACAGACAAACAACTGAGGAAGAAGGAAGTTCCAAAATGGTGTAAAAATAGCAAACGAGGGTAAACAGGAATGTCGCAAAAAATCAGATAGTGATCGAATAATGTGTGAGCGTTGCAATGAGTAGGAAGTAAATGGGATTTAACCTACCGAAAGCAAGAAGAGTGAGGCGAAATGTTTCAAATGCTCAAAAAGATAGGGGAAACGCACATGGATTCGTAGAGGTGATATGTGACATTGCTCGTGCTCCAAGAATGTGTTTTAGATGTAGTTCGAGCGCGACAGCTACTACTCAAGGATTGAAAAATGAAATGTTGAACTAAGAGGCCGCCTATGAACGCTCAGAGTTGTTTCTGGAATATATAAGCGCAACTTCTCCTCAGTACGTGCATCAGTCGCGCTCCAGAGGCATTTGTTTTCAAAAATCGCATTTCGTGCTTTTCACCGTACAATCCAATGTCAGCTTCCTTTTTAGTGAGAAGACCCTTTTGCGTGAGATCTACGTACAGTAGCGGCCTGTGAGATGTGGCCACAGGCATTTGTGACAATCAAATCTTCCTCTATATCTCAGGTTTAGATAAATCAATCCGAATCTATTCGAAAAGTTAAAGAGTGTAGCAAGATTGAATGTCATAGTTTTCCCACAGAACATATTCAACAGAAACCGCTCACGAACAGAGTTAGATGCTTGAAGTCCAACTTCACTTTTACCATCTGCATATGTGATAGTTTCTCGATTACTTGACTCTGTTTCAACCCAGAGAGTTATTACTGTCAATATCATAAGCAAAGGATTCTCGGTCAATCAGTCATTCGTGATGCGACGTGTACTACCACATGCAGTTTCTGACGCTGATATTGAATCCATAACCCAAGCTTTCTACGCTGTTCTGCATAGTGAGTTACACCTTTTTCGCTCAGATGTGATATAGTGTAATCGTGTATAGACTCCAGGCTGTGTTTAATTGTTGTTTTAGTGTCTTCAAACTTTTTGATGCTGTCGAACAAAACAAAAGCCTTGCTAATGTGTTGCCGGAGTGGCTGAACTATCTCGATTTAAGCTTGTATATGCGGACCATGAGTGAGTCAGTCACTGACGTTGATTATGGTTCTGATAAACGAGTTTAAATTGGGGTCAAGGAGCTGTATCGTCAGCACACTAGCAAGGCCCTCGTTCCCTCTATGAAGTCCTCAGAGTTCGTTATGGTAAGATCAACTCCAAAATGTACGTGCACTGCTGTCTGTGATGAAGTCCCCCTCTCATCTCACATCGTTTGAAGATCAACGCGCATGCGATCTGCGATACACGTCCTCAGTACTTAGCGTCACACGTGTTACTCCAATTTTCCAAGCAATTGCTGACTGATAGCTCATAAATTGTTGCTTGCTTCTCTCATGTCTGTAGACTTTTTTAAAAATTTTATTAGGTCGTCTATTCATTTGTTGGTTCGACTTTCTGTTTTTTTCTGACACTACATGGGTTCTGTTGACCTCATGACCCGTTCAATTTTAACATTGCCTTATTATGCTGTTACAATTTCTCTTCCACATGTCCTGTATTCAGCCTTTTGATATAACGACTGTGATAGCGGCATCCGATGACTGCCTAGGGCAGAACTTCCTTCGGAATGGTGCGATAGCTTCCACTCGCAGCTCTTTACTTAGGAATGTCATACTATAAGCATTGATAGACAAAATAAAGAACATAAGAAGCGTAATCTGAAAAGATACAAGTATATCTGTGGGGAAAAAAGGTGGGCGAATGAAGAGATGATCGAGCTAACTCACATTGTTAGTTATCCAAATAAATAGAGCATTGTCATCACTTAGGCCGAAAAGGTCTGCTGATTCGTAGATACAGTCGACTAGGCCTAAGAGGCAGTCAAACGCTACGAAGAGAACCAAGCCCTAAAATTTATCGTAATCTTTCGAGGAAAAGGTAGGGATATTCAGAAGTCAATTGTTGGGATATTGTCGCCCACACTACACTTGTAAGCAAGATTTATTCCGAGCTCCTCATGTTTCTTAGCTAAATATAATTTTCCAATAACCCTTTCATACGAAAATAAGGTGCAGAGGACCGAGTGCACCCATGAGCTTCAGGTAGAGGCAAAACATAATGTTTAGGTGTTTTTTAAACTCTGAACCTAATCCTTACTGCCCGCGAGAGAGAACAGCAGTTCATCTATGACGACTTCTCACCGGATGCCTGAGAGCAATTTTCCTTTTGAGATATCTCAGCGTGATATGTAAATAGTGAAGGGGAATCGTCATTGCACCGCAGGGTAAGGAATGCCGCGGAGCTTCAAAACATTGTTGGCCACTAGTCGTGGACGTCATCAACTTAATTGCTGTTATTTTCGTCGCCAGTAGTTCTATACTATGGATGTTTGGGCTGAGAATATTGACGACGAAAATAGCCCCAGCTCTATTGGTGGCGCTCAAGAACCATGATGAAGGTGATTTGTCGTGATACACTAGTGGTGCATTTTGGTCCTCCTCCGTTTGCAGTGTAATATAGATTACCTTTCACGGGATTTAGCGAAATTTTTCTAAGGAAATCAAAAATCTGTCAGATTGATGCAAGCTGTGATGGTAACCTACCATTTTGTGATGCCCCTTCGATTTCTTGTTCACCTTCACAGCGATATAAATTGTCCGCGATATTAGAATGACACTAACACATCCGTAGACGATGGTAGTACAGCTACTTACTATTCGGACGAACTTAAAAGGTATCATTCATGAAAGTTGATAGTGTTTTTGAAGCAAAGGCTCAAACAGGACAGGAATTGGGGATTCACGTCCTAGCCCTTTCCACCCAGAATCTACTCGCTTGTAGAGGAACCTAGTATAGAATAATTCAATGTGTGCCGCGAAAGCCACAATAACATCCACTAACAACAAAATGCGAACATTTTTTGACGTCCAGATCTGGAAACAAATGTTTTTGTAAACCATAATGAGTCCGAAGGTTTCGAATAATTCGAAATAGCATTAGGTTCAGAGAGTTTGTAAGTGGTGTTCACCTTTCCATAAACCCATGGGAAACACACTGCAGTGTATCGATTCAGTGTCATTGAAAATGATCCAAACAAATGTGTGAAGAAGCATACTCCTGTCATCGCGTACATTGTACGAGTAAATGGTTCTATCGCTGGACCTAAACTGGGGCAATGTAGTAAGATAGGAAAAAACTCTCAAACCCATGGGAGAGTATTCTACAAACCGAATCCTGATTTACGATCAGTCCTGACCCACTCTACTGCGAAAATCCCGATGATGTCAAAGAAGCCTGAAAAAGGGAGCAGTAGCTATCCGATTTGCTTCCTCTCAGAGTACATTTTATTGATCTGAAAATCTTCAAAGTACTATAGGTCTATGAAGATCTTTCACCAAGATTTTTTTTATGGTTCGTACAGTGATGAAAGTAGAGGGTCGCCCATAATTATGGTATCAGAAACAGTCAGATAAAACGTGCTTCAACTTCGTTCAAAACAGTGGCATGACCTTTTTTCCGCCATTGAGCAATAAAGTAAATGCTGTAGTATGGTGCTGTCGCAAAGCCCCATTTGATATTATGCTTTGACCAGCAAACGATGAGCGCTTCTTTGTTAGTTTCTTATTCAGTAAGCTTTCGGTGCTGAGCGCCTTCGTCAGACCTTAATATAATACAATAAACCACAATACTCACAAGTGTAACAGTTATTTACATATGAGACACCCGATCACAACGGGAGAAGGATGAGCACGCTGTCGAAAGAGAGATCATGCAGGCCAGAGAAATAAAGCGGCGCCATCCGGAGATTAACAGTAGGGATGAGCTGGCTGAGGCACTATCACTTATTGCTTGACCACGACCGCTCCATTGGCCTGGGTGTTATAGTTATATTATACTTATCATTGTCCAAACTGTTTGTCACAATGTGTATTGTATTCTTACTTCCCATCCTCCTCCTGTTGTGATCGGTTTGTCTTACATGTAAATAATTGTTAAACTTGTAGGTATTGTGGTTTATTGTATTAGGGTCTGAGGAAGGCGCTCAGCGCCAAAATCTTACTGAATGAAAAAACTAAAGAAGGAGGGCTCATCGTTTGCTGGTCAAGACATAATAAAGTAAATATTAAATTCCAAAATGTATTCTATATTCTCCAAGGACGGTGCTGAGATGTTTGGTAATTTTGTTGACGGTGGCACGTAAACGACATCGTCAACCCCTAGCTAAAGGAGGTTCGCTTAAACAATTATCAGGAGGAGATCAGTGAATTTGCATTTCTATGAGATTTTGATGAAAATATTTTCTCGAAGTCCGAGCAAGCAGAAGGATTTAGTGAGGAGGGAGGCTAAAACTGTGAAAATCTTAATGCAATTTTGTTATCATAAAAATCTCGTTTACTACAGATTCCAAGCAATTCTCGTCATTTTATTTATTCTCTTTAAGAGCGGGGTTTTCATAGCAAGTACCAATAATTTTCATGCGATCCACACATATTGAATAACCTACCAGTGACCCTGAAGATCATGAAAAAGGCTGACTTGAATGCCTCTGACTTTGAATAAAGCGTTATAATAAGCATATAACCATAGTATAGGGCAGTTACAGTGGTAATAAGGAACATGGCATCGAATGTCCATGGGTATGCCTCTTGTGTAGACATTTGTCTCCTGAAAAAATGTGGCATTAAATTGGTGAACACACTAGTATGTGACTACAAGCGCGGAAGGAAGTGAGAAAAAAAGGGAACTAAGAGTGAACTGAAGCGGTAAATTTGAGTGTAACCGTAGTATGGTATGACTACAGTGGTAATAACGAACAAGGCATCAAGCATCGAGCATTGATATACCCTTTCCTTCGTGTGGTTTTCCTATTTCTCTGGAAAAATATATGTATAGCAAAAATATGATAAGCACTCGCACAGGCGCCTCTTGCATGGAATGAGAAGAACAGAAGTGGAAAATTGAATTTCATGCACCGTTCAAATTTTCTAAACAGAACATCCACTTCAGTGAATATGTGATAGCACAGAACTAGATAATGCACAGAAATAGTACGTTTCAATGGTCATGCTGTGAAAATAAACCTCATTAAGCTAGGATGAGTCTCTGAAGGCCTCTATGGAATGTGTTTTTGAATTTTTTTTAATCCCTCGAAGTACTTAAAGAGTGCGGACAGAATTCATTAATTCTTCTCTCGGGAGAATATTTTATCCTGCGAGGAAGGTTCACTTTCTGTTCTGTTTTCGTACTTAGTAGTCATTTTGTAGAGAGATGAGGTATTGCAAAAAAGCTATAGTTTGTTCCTGAAATTCACAGCCTACAGGTATTTACAGTTATTTAAACTAATCTTGCAATGTTGCAAATCAGCCTTCGTCAAGATTCCATCTTTGCTGAACTACGGATAGATTCCAAGAACTTCAGGTGGAACCCAAAAGGATGCTCCCGTGAGCCACCGAGCTTTACAAAAACGGCCACTGGATCATGCAACAGGACGTCCAGTCCAGTCCACCAAGACTGGTGCCTCGCCAATCTGCTGGATTTTGTCAATGCCTCCGAATAACCTGCCAGTTCGCCCAATATGAATGCCCTGGACTTCTCAATCTGGGCGATACCTGAGCAGATGGTCTCCCAGAGGAAACACCGCCGTTGAGGCTCTGAGGAAGTCTCTGGAGAAAGCCTGGAACGGAATTCCGCAAGATCCCGTGTGAGCCACGGTGGAGGCATATACAGAGAGTCTGAAGGCTGTCATCCGCGCCAGAGGAGAACCCATACATATTGAATGATCTCTTGGTTGAAGGTTGAGCGCTAGCAAAAATTCACATCCTATCGAACTTATTGACTACATATTGACTTCTATAAGAAATCTGATAGACTATCCTAGCTTTCACATAACTAGCATAACTTGCTATGCAATAAAGAGACAGATCGAAATGACAATAGAAACCTGGCCGAGCAATGGCATATCTTGATAACTACCTACGGCAGTCGCTGATGATAGTATGAATGAGCTATGCTCAAGTAGTTGCATCTAACAATCTGCTCTCTGATGGAAGTTTGATGCGAGCACAACATCATATTTCTGAACTAATAACCACGACATTCTATCGTAATACTCATTTATTGGAACCCATAAGTTTAAGGCAAACCTTCATGTCACGTACGTGAATAAATATAGAGTTAGTTGACTACATACTGGTGGAGACTATTGCTCCACTTCCACGACCTGCTGGTGCTCACGATGTGAATGCAAACGAAGTTATCGATAAAATTCAGCTAGGTTATGGATAATGCATGCTACTTAAGATACGATGCAATTTCTGTGTATATGAACAGTGGGAAGAGCGCAGCCGTCCATCCTCTGCCTAAATTTCTGAGTGACCAGTGGAATGAAGTGGAGGCATGTAATTGCTAAAGCTCATGGAAAACAAACTTTGTTACGCTAAAACGTTAAGTTGAAGAGGTTTACGTTGTCCTTGCATGTTTTTATGTTCTATGCGCATGAACGAGGATTGGCTATATCTCGATAATGGTCCTAAGTACGTCATCAGGTGCTAGGATACTCTTCTATTAACGTTATCCAGGTGACGTTTTTGTAGTTGCACCTTCAGAGTTATTTGTTACAGTTGCAAACGTAAACTTCTAAGACGTTCACAGAGAGTTCACCATTAAAGAAACTAACAAAAATATTAAAAATACGAGAGTTCGAATCCGCGAAGGAAAGAAAAAAAGAAAATATGTAGAAAAAACATTGACACAGGAAGAGGACATCTGAAAGCATGAAACTACTTTCTCGGAGTGGTCATGCACTCTTCGTGGATGTGACTGTATGTAGTACTGAAGTTGGAGATAAACAACAATCTACAGAAGTCTCAAAAGGCGATGCAATAAATCATATAAAACCGATAAAACATGTGGTGATGCGGTAATGTTAAAGCAAGCCTATGGAGCTTTGAAGCAAGCTCCCTAGAAGAGACTTTGCCTTATTAGAGTCATGCTTCAGAAACAAAAGATGAGGTCGGAAACACCCCCAACGCTTTGTAGCTTTGTGAGCCCGGGTTCAGGGAAAAGTTAACTGTAAAAACAGAAATCAACACTATTTTTGCTACTTTCTTGAACAACCTGCAGTCTCAACCTTCACGAGAAACTCAACTACCGAACGCGGTAATTGAGCGAAATAAAAAAGTACATCTCAATGAATTGCATCTTTTGGTAAAACACTCACTGAAAAGCTGCATAGGAAAAATAGTACCAGTCATTTCGTAAAGTACGCCTCATCAGTGTGTTGCAATATTCAATTACTATCCAGGCATCGGTAATCCATCGGTGCATACACTACGCAAATGAAATCCAAATGATCATTAGTTATCGTAATGTCAACGACCGTTTTTTACGCATTAGTTGGTCGTAGAGTCAGCAAAAAATTACCGTAGGAAAGGGGAATTGATGAGAAAGGTTAAGCCGACATTCCACCTCCTGCTTTCCACTCCCCCGTCTACATCGCATCATCATGTACCAAAGGCGCTACCTTTGCTAACCACAAGTCAAGGTAGGAATCGCAGTGAATCGAGGAGCGAAGGCCAGATGCAGATGGAAGCATAAAATCACAAAAACTATTGACTTCGTGTTGAACAAATATGAATAAGTACTTGAAAAATAGTAGTAAAAGTAGACAGCTGGAAATGAGCTAAGAAAAATTCAAATATTTTTGAACTATTTTTGAAACAATAGGCGAACGAATCGAGAGACAGAAGACCTCCACCTCTGACTCTTTCCACTTTCGTGACGTTCCCACCTTTGTCACAAATACGCATGCCGGGAACTACTCGGGAGTAATTCCTTCTCTGAGACGGTTCCACTCCTTGTCCTCCATCTGAACTTCTCCTAATGTGTTAGCTAACTGCAGTATTATAAGTATTGACATATGTTGTTAGCTAATTGTTACGAACTAATCGAATGGCCAATTCATATAGCGAAATTGAATTGGTTCGAAGGACAATGGGGTGAATAAGGCCTAATTCATTTGCCATGAAATAGAATTTGTTACTGTACATAAAAACAGCCTATTATTGTTATTAGGTAAATGCCAGAGTTCCGGGCAGTTGTACCTAATTTTTCGAAACACCATAGCTCCGGTCATTGTCAACAATTTCATTCAAATCAAGAAGCATTGGTGTCCCTGTTGTGTTGCCAACACCGCGCGGAAAAGAAAAATCTGACACTTTTGCACTGAACAGACCGGCACATATCGTGTTCAAGTAGGATCTATCCATCAAAAGATAATAGCATTAACTTCAGAGTCTGTACAGAGCTTTGATAGTGGAGCACTTCATCGCCGAATGCAGCACCCACGCTGAAGTTCAGAGGCAATACCATTGGTGGTCTAAGTTTGGCTACCTTACAAACAGATCTGCAACTACATTGTCAAAGGAAGTTGGCCAATTGTACTACAATGCAGAAACTTTCGTTAAAAGTATTGGCAAGCAAAAGGGTCACCAAGCCCACAGAAATACCAATACCACAGAAAACTGCGCCATAATGCTATTTATGGAATCTCACTGCCTCCTCAACGACGCTGCCTATGATGACATCGTTACACCTAAGATATCCCGTCGCATCTATACTCAAACAAGTTTTTCACCCATTCTTATGTCCGAAAGCCAAAGTTTGTTAGGTAACATGTCGCTTCGTCCCCTAGAATGTCTGAGTTGCCACAAATCCAAAGTATGTCTCACCAACAACATTCTACTTTGTTTTGTATAACTAGACAGCTTCATCACTAATTCACGAGGGAAATGTACTGCTAAGGAGAGTTCCGTCCAGACAGGTGCTTAGGCAACGCATTTTTTCACTAAATATATTGCTGCTATATTTCAGAGAGTGACAGTCATGAAACGTGAGCTTGAAGTATGTTGTCCAACGTCTAAACTATCAGGTGATATCACTAATGAGCAATATTATGAGCAATCACTGAATACGGAAGAACTGGACAACGAAAATGGGCCTAAATTTCAAGTAGACGTCAACCACACCTATGCATGTGCGAAAACTAACTGTCGAACATGCAAACTGTGAACCCGATGTTTCCAACACACCAAACACCGTTGAAGAAGAAGAACCAAGGTCAGTGGCGTAAGCATTTTTCTTTGAAATTATTTTTTTGGTTTTGAAGTGGTTATTGAAATTTAATGAACGGACTCCAGTCGGGAAACCCGTCTAATATGTGTGTTTTCATCGTAATGCCAGCAGCTGTCCATTACCATCGAAGGCTTTCCTGCAAAATGGCGTAAGAACTTAAAATATGCCTAAAGTCAGTAGAAAGTTATGGTAATCGATAACGAGTGCGACGCAACTGCAGTGACGGAACAATCCCTTCATAACTCTCTTTAAAAAGGATGGAGCTGCCATGCACCTACATAGATTAACAAAAGGGGATAATCTGTGCAAGTCTTGAAAAATACAAAGAATGTTTATGAACAAGAAGTATTGTAGCAGTAATGTGTTGAACCAGAAGCGGCTAGAGCTTCCACTTCTGAAGACGGAGTATGTACAGTCGGTTTCGAGGCCGTGGAAAGGCGATGGCTGTTCCGCGGCCTCGAAAAGCACGCGACACGACAGCGCCGCTCGAGCAGGAATCTTCTCCGCGACAACAAGCTATGGGTTTTGCTCGACAGTTCGCTAGCTTTGTCATTAATTCACATCAATTGTGAAGGACAGCCATCAGCTACGTGAGAGAGACGGAGCGACCACTGAAGAAAAGGCTGGATGAGCATAGACGAGCATTTGCCTTTCCACAGTCATATTCTAGCATAAGCTTCTCTAAGTACCGCAGGACGATGCATACCCGGGAAACTGTTCCAGATTTCAAAGTCAAAGTATTACATCGCCACCACGAAAAACCTCTGGTGAGAAATATTCTAGAAGCAAAAGGAATAAATAAGTGCAAGCCGGAGATGGAGATAATGCTTTCTGATTACACATGTATGTACCGAATGCTGCTTGCACTGCCACACTTTGCAAACTCACACATACCGATATTTTACCTCAGTAACAAGAAAAGTGGATAGTGTTTCATTGAGTAACTTCAATGACGCATCTGAGTCACATGGATGCTGCGTATCCCAGCATGTACATGGAAAAAAATGAATAGAATCTCAATTGTAGAGTTGATTGACAAAGTCATGATTTCTGGCTATCTAAGAAAATGATCTCCAGGGTCCTACTTTCAGACGTGCTATTGTTTATTTGGGATTACGGAGTAAGTACTAGTAGAGTAAGTACTAGTTATGGATTGACCAATGTATGCAAACGTAGGGTTGATAGAAAACTCTCATGCGAGCGCTGGACGCTAA
Source organism: Ancylostoma ceylanicum (assembly GCA_000688135.1). NCBI lineage: Eukaryota > Metazoa > Nematoda > Chromadorea > Rhabditida > Ancylostomatidae > Ancylostoma > Ancylostoma ceylanicum. Next base: position 16,452 of record JARK01000352.1, read on the forward strand.
AATGTCAAAGGAGGTGGAGAACGACATGAAAAAGTTAGCTGAAGTCAATTAGATTACTGCAGGCTGTCGCTTATGTAATTCACTTCTACAGTGATAATACTAAACTGCTCATGTAATTTCTTCTAGTACATGAGGACAAGCACTACTTTCACAACCGAATTCTAAGTGCAGCAGTACTCTTTATTATCCATAATTTATTACCATGGGTGTTCTGTGATGCGTGAACTATATTTTGGACCGAATTGACTAACGATTCAGGATTTGATCCAAGACAATCGAACATTCAAAGAAACTGAGGGATCTTTACCTATCCTTACCGATTCCACAAATTTGGTACTTCTCCTTCTTTTTTCAGTGGTCTGCAATTTCAACTTATTTGAAATCGAATTCGTGAATTCTAATATATCTAATGCACTATTCAATCCTAATTAGAGTGTGCACAAGGAAACCTAAGCTCCGGCATTAGCTACAATGTAACAGAACGAAGGTTCTAGCCTCTATCTCACTGGCAATCTCGTTAGTTATTTCAGAAATATTCGTTCGCTCTAGCCTTTGCCCTATAACATGTCATCAAGACCGCACCAGAACAGTCGTTGAACACTCTTTATGCTTTGTTTGTTGCCTATATCATGTGTCACTCATACGAGGGTGGGTTGAAAAGTTTCCGGATTGACTGGAATATACTGTTGTCCAAACATTTTTATGGCATTGTATTGATAAATCCTCCATATGAAAAGGCTGAAATTGTCAGGTCGATGCGACAAAAAGTCTGCTTTTCACAAGCATTTTAGTTCAAGCAACTTGAAATGCATTCAGCTATTGATAGAGATGGATTTTAGGCGGTCACTAAGTCTTTATATTTAGAGGAGAAAATGGAAAGGAAATGAAACCGCATCAGAGTAGTGGTCTCGGCACCTCATCACCTTTTCTTCGCAGACTTAGTTTTTGGGTTCGGAAAATAGAGCGTAGCTACACGAGAACAGAATGTGAACCATGCGCAGAACGTCACAGAAAGGTAACTGTTCTAAAAATCGTAGAGAAAATGGCTGAAATCGTTCTTGCAGGTGGCAATCGAAAATGTATGAAATTGAGAAGGTTCCGGGCATCTCTTACGTACACTGAATTTTTATTTTACAAGAGATAATAAGTCCAGAAAATCTTTTGAAAGAACGGTGCCGCATTTCCACAATCCTGGAAAGAACGTATCCCAACCAGAAACTCAGCCTCTTGTATTGAACTCCTCCCTTGGATTGGAAGAGGAAACCGTAGTAGTAAATGAAGGCTAAGTTGAGTACTACCCTTTCAGTACCTGACAATATTCAAAACTTCGGATGAGACAACAAAATAGGGTCTGAAGAAGAAAAGGTCCACTCACTGCGGTGGGGTGGTGGTGGTACCTGTTCTCGCTTTCGGCAAAGGAATTTTGCTAATTATCGGCAGAGGTGTTATTTTATCATATCAACCAATATTTTTGGGAATATTTGAAGTGGGAATTCTAGCGAAGCACCCTCATCCGGTCAAGTAAAACAGCTTTGTATCTCCATGACATTATGACCGTCCTAAGAATGCCTATCCCTCTGTGGAAAATTGTAAATATGAAACTCGAAACTTTTCCGCATCTGCTTATTTTTATTTACTGGCTTCGTCGCACTCCTGCTCATCCATGAAAATCAGATTTCGTCTGTTTAGGAAAAGGTTATGGCTGAGCGGCGAGCGAAATTTAGCCATAGACGGTTATTTTGTGTACTTCAGAGGAGGTGATTATAGGGGAAGAACGGATGGCTTGGAAGAAATTGGACCAAGTGCGTTAAGCTTCTATGGGAATGGGCAAAAATATAAATTATTGGGTGGATGTGATTTGTCTTGTTTTCAATGTCATTCCGGAAACTTTTCAACCCGCCCTCGTAAAACGCACCTTTTAGATATGATGCAATACCGATGCAAGGTAGCACAGACAAGGCTTTAAGATTCCAGGACTGAACGTGTAGGTGCATGAAAAAGCGCTTTGAGCGGCAACTAATGGATACTTGATAAGTCTTCTATGCATAACATGGAAAACGGAATGGACTAGAGCACGAGGTTTTGCCGGAGGAAATTATTGTAGCGCTTTTAGAGATCTGTTATATTCACGTTTCAAGCGCGTCACATCCGGCTGTGCGTAAATGAATGAAATACGTAGGGTAAGCTTGAGCAAATTTAGAAATAGATCTATCTATAGTTGTCAAAAGACGATCGCCGTGGTCAAGAGATAAAAGCTGCTGATTACAGGGATCGGAGGAATGACGCCGCGCATAGAACGCGATTGCCGAGGCAAGCAACAACATGGAGGATGGACGATGGCGAGAGGTGATTCTTACACCTCCTACCCAGGCTATCCTACCCAGACTTCAGGCCAGAACCTATCACTCGCCTGGTTCACCTTTCCCTGTGACTGTACCTGTGCCATGTTCTATCTGATAAGTCCCTGTTACTGGAAATGTGTTCTCGCAACTATACTACGCATTGAGCTTATCTCTGTTACCACCAGCGAACTCAGAAAGAGAACTGGATGCAATTGATGTTCTATGTGAAAATATTAGTGATTTCAATGCCTATCGGAAAGCACATGAACGTTTCCCCCAAACTAATACTTTTAACACTAACGCCTACAAAGTTCCTTTATGTTATTAGTGACATTAATGTATGAAACGGTAGAGTGCTCCAGAAGTAAACGAGCAATTCAGCAAGAACTACATGAATCACCCTTGCTGATGTAACTATGAAAAAGAAAAAGTAAACTAAACGAACCCGAATTCGTTCCCTCCCTGACAACGCGTGATTTCAACGTTATCTTAGAATTCATTCGCGCCCCGTCCGAAAAAGTGAAGAATAGATGGACGATCTTACGCCTTAGAACGAATGCCTAGTTTTTCAGACTCTCAAGAATAGAGTTCGCTGCAAATGTTCCGCGACTTCAGATATAGTCGCGTCGGTAGAATGTGAAAATTTTTGCGAGATCTGCTGAACTTTTGAATAGGTGCTTTCAGAGTGAAATTTTCTCAGAATTTGAAGAACTACATGATGCAGGTTCGTCTAGAGCTCGCCCAGAAAGTTCGCCCACAAACTATCATGCTGTGGTGTTTTCACGAGCGCTGCGCGGGAGCATTTGCACCTTAAGCTACCGATCCAGGGACGCTTGGCCTTCTTAGTGTTGTCACTGTACTCCTAACTATATCAACAGCAGAACTGACCCAATTTCCACTTGAAAAACCTGAAGAAAATTACGAAAAATCGACTTTTCTTCTAATTTTGATGTCGATTTTCCCACAGCGAAAACATTCTTCTACCCTTCTTCTTCCCCACTCACAATCTAAATGCACGGAATTTTTGAAATTTGTTAAAGGCTATGCACATCTCCATCTGAGTCTTAAAAACACGTTTTACAAGTGATACCAGGAATTGGGCCGCAGTTTTGGAGGAAAACTGCTTTGTAGCGATAATATCTACGAATAACTGCGAGAACAAATTCTAAGTGTTACTCACAATGCCCACTAGTTCAGCGCGAAGTACCACACGGAGAAATGCAGTGTTGTTTGGCCGCATATCGCATAAATTATCATGAGAAAATCTCTCTAATCTTAGATTTCTAAAACCAACAACGTCTTCGAAATATGTGCAGAAATAGTGCCACTATGTAGCTTGCGTTTATAAACTGCTTACAGCGGTAGTCAAGAGAACATGTAAGAGATCGATGTGGGTACAGCTTTCAATTATAAGTATTCCTGTTTTGCTTCCACATGCTGAAAAAAGTCCTATTCTTGTGAACAATGTTGTTTTGAGGGTAGATTGCAAATTTTTCATCTGTTTTTTTTTCAATACGACAGAGAGAGAGTGAAGAGCATCACTAGCTTTTCTTTACTTTTCATCGGACAGCTCATCCACATCGTAACTTTCAACCGTTAAAAAATGATAAATTTTTGGTTTCTGTAGGCAAAAGCGAAATATTTGCAAACAGCAAGTCGAGGAATGTTGGAGGATGTTCAAAGTTGGAGAGCTGAATCTCTTGTCCTGTACACTGGCTTTAATGTATACAGAGAGTGAACTGGCTACATCAAAAACTATTCGATCTTTCATCAAAAACTGCAGTGCTGAATATTGGAGCAAATTGTTTCACGACACTCAAGATTAGAGCGAGACAATAAATGCAAAGAAGGGATGATAATAATAATAATTCATTACGTTGCTTAAGGCAAAAATGCGAAATAAAACGGCGGTTCAGAAAGGACCATAATCACGGGAAAGCCCAACTCAACAAAACATCTGATGATTACATTAGATAGTACTGATTAGTCAACAATCGTTTGGAGACCATGCGCCTTAAAGAGATGAAGTTTGGAGGGGAGGGGGTAAGACCATATCTCAATGATAAATAAAAGGAACCAGCTCAACATGTAAAACTTACACGTCTAATTGTTGTTTTTGGACCTGCGTATGAAATGTTCTCCGAGCTGCCTCTGGTTTTTGAATTACAATCATGAAAAACTTTCTGAGATCAACTTTGAGCATGCAACATAACATTTTGTAGAGTACACAAACTTCTAACACTTTTCTTCTCGATTCAAGCGTGCTGAGATCAAAGTAGACATTCTTGGTCTTCGCAGCAGGTATTCTGGAGCACAGGAAATCTTTAGTCCTTATCAACATATTTCTCGTGAAGTTGTTCTGGATCCTTTTCAGCATGAATATGTCTTTTTTTCTGTGGGGGTAAAACACCACCGCGCCAAATTCAACTATGAGCCTTACATAAGTCTTATAAGCCCTCGAAGGAATGTACCTATCTTCGAGAGATATTCCTCTGAAGATCTGATATGTGTGAGCGACTGCTTTGCTATAGAGGGATATGCTATAGAGCTATAGAGGTTTCTGTAATGTTCAGTGAAATTCAACCTATTATCATATCGAAATCCCGAATCTACAATCTTATCCACTGTATCTATTTCGTGACCTTGAATGTTATAAGCGGTTTGAAGAGGTGAGTTACCCGATCGCATGTGGAGGGTTTTTTGGCGCAAGAGGTAGATTCCATGTCCTAGACCACTCCGTAATCTTGTTCAACCGCACTGAGCATCAACAAGCTCAGCCCTAGAGTCAAGACTTCTGTAAATCTTTACGTCGTCCGCAGACTGTTTACAGATAACGCCACATTTCTCCAGAAGTCCCGATAATTCAGTAGTGTAATGCGCAAATAAAAGAGGGGACAGGACACCTCCTTGTGGCACCCCACTTAGGACATTTCTGTAAGTAGAGTAACAGGAATTAATCTTAACTTGAAACATCCTATTAGTGAGGCATTCGGAGAGCCACCTGCATACTGTTGGGTGGAATCTGAGAAACCTACAGTAGCAGCTTATAGCTGACCCGATCGAAAGTTTTAGAGAAATCGAATTAAATGATGTCACAAGACCTCTTGTCATCCATGTAAACACTCCAATCATTAAGACATTCCACTTAATTTGTTTCAACCAATTTACTTTGAACAAACCCATGCTGATTATTTGGTATGGATGGGTGCTCGATGAGAGAAATAATAGCAATTATTAAGACTAGTTTGAATGTCTCTCACGAATGCAATAATGAGTGTTACCTTTCCTTTAAAAAACTTTGTTAGATTACGTAACTGAAATCGACCACAAGCTCACATTGTAAAAACAAAAGTACGATTCGATGCCTAACTAAGTACAAAAGGTCCAGAATCGAATAGTAACCAGATAATTACATCGTCCTAATAATATTATGACGAACTAAAGTATTTTCGAGGAACATTATGTTTAGATCCAGAGCTCAAATCAAATAGAGGGCAAAATCAAGGTCAGCAAGGGTTCGATGCACTGTTTGTGCTCCGACTGTTCTCCACTAGTGAAAATGTAGAAAATATCTGTATGTTGCGCTATTGTAATGTGAATGTTCGTGAAAGCAGAAGCTATTACAGACGTAATGAAGACTAGGACGTTGAGAATGTTCCTCCCTAATTATTTGATCCTGCCATGTTGGATCTGTTGCTTGTTTTCGTTTCGTGCATTATCTTTGTATGAAGACCAACCATATTGTACGTAAGTATCCTCCTGCACTCATCAATGAGATCAAGGGAACTTATAATGCGTGTACTGTGGATTTTGACTATATGCACATCTAGTAGGCATAGGTACTCCGTACTTCTCTATACACACATAAACGTACTTCTGCTGCATGGACACAAATCTACATACACGCGAACAGACAATCATGCACCCATATAGTCAACTCCAAACGTCCGTAGACAAGAGTTGGGGCCGCGGCGCGGGTCTCTCGCTGTCTGCTGCACGGATTCAGCGTAGCATGCAGGGCAGAGACGCGGAGGAAAACCGCGCCGCGGTCCCAACTCTTGTCTACGGACATTTGGAGTTGACTATATGGGCCGTACGCATTCGAGTTTCGACCGAATCGAATGATATTCAAATATTTATTCGAATGTTCAAATATTCGAAAATTCCCATATTAAAAATTCGGGGGTTCCGGGAAATTCGAACATTCAAATATTCGAGAATTCGATGGTTCACTGATATTCAAAAGTTCGAATATTTGAAAATTCAATGGTGTCACGGGATTCGAAAGTTCGAATATTCGAACATTCGAGGGTTCTAGATCATTCGAAAGTCCGAACGTTCAAAAATTCGGTGGTTCGCAAAGATTTGAAACTTCGAATAATCGGAAATTTGGCTGTTCCAAAATTTCAAAAATTTGAATATTCGAAAATTCGGTGGGCTCAGTAAGTTCAAAAGTTCGAGTATTTAAGAATTCGGAAGGGTACAATGTATTCCCATAGGAAGCCTACACTTTTATCATTGCATAGGTGAAACAATATAGAATATTTCCATCGGATGAAGATGAGCTCACATAATCTGTTGTCTTGCTATGAAATGGAATGAAGCTGAATTAGCTTGATATTCATAACTGCAAGCTTTTTCTTCCGCTCATGTTTGCCGTTTGCTTTTTATGTGTAGGTACTTTCACATAATTCCTATATGGGTTGCATTCAAAACATTCCACATCAAGAATTTATGCTTTTTGATTGTATCTTTCACCCTCACATCTGGACGACGAGTTGACCCAACAGTGTACGTGTGCCATTGTTTACTCCTCTGTTTTGCAGCATGGTTATGATCAATTCATTACTGGTATATATTATCATTTTATCACTCTATCTATGATGTTTCACAACAGCCTGAGGCCTGTGTGGACCCAGTGACGTTTGTGACGCTTATCTAATATGGGGCATTTGCGGTAATGTAGAAAGCATCGATATTTGTAATTGTATTTGTAATTTAATTCGTTATATGGCATCGCTCCCCGTGAACTGCATGTGCTCTTGTGACTGACGTCTTGCATCACCCTGTATTCGTACTCATAAAGAGCGACATTCTCTTTTTCTAATTCACCAGTTTGCTCAACCACCATGAGTGAGCTATGACAATGAGATGTAGTCTTATAATCTGTGAGGGAGCGCTATGCAACTGAGTAGGTTCTTTGCCAACAAGTAAGAACTATGTATGTGATCTGTACTAAGAAGCGAATGAAAGTCTATAACTCGATTAATCTACTTATTGATTCAGAGCCCTGTCGAATGTTGAGAAACGAAAAAGCCCAAAGCACTCCTCTTTCGTTCCTCAAGGTTTATGCTTCTCTCTTTCCCTGTAGATCTAAAGTTTCAATTTATGAAGAACCGAATTTTTGAATATAACCAATCCTCTATTCGGTCCTTAAGATAGTGTGAATCAAGATGAAGTTTCATTCAATATTTTATGCAGTTACTTTATTTACAGTGTAATGGTTTGATGGAATCTACTCAGATCGGCTTTTCAAAGGCCGTCCTGATTTTGAAGACGATGAGTGGTACCCCAAATGGCAGACCCAGTATAGTAGAAGGAAAAAAAACTACAGAAGGACAAAGTAGTCTGTAGTCTCAAAAGGCATACCAATACATTGAGAAGAAAAGAATACAGTAGGATAAAGGAGTTTGGAGTTGATTTCAAAAGAGAAGAAGGGGTGTTGAACAGGGCTTCTGATGGTCTGTCCCATTCAATCTTCATTAGATTTTTCGTAGAAGGCCACGCTTTCTTACTGAAGAGCCTGACAAGCGGTTGTACTAAAGTTGATTCCGTATAGGGATAGAGACGAAACAGATTTACTTGAATCTCACCTATTTCATCTCTATAGTCTCTACTCATTCAGTCTATTCAATGAGAATGGAACAACCTGTCCGATGCATGGGTGGATAAGCTGACAGGCATAATGTTCTGGTACCACTGTTGCTGCGCAACTGCAGTCCACTAAGCTTTATGGGACCGTGTGCTATAAAAAATCACCACTAAAAAGCTGAAAGTAATTTAGTAGTAGTAATTTGTAAAAACTGAATTGCAAGTGTCGTATGACCACTTTGCAATCATTACCTTTCCCCCACGTGTTATATGGCAAGGTGCACACAAAGAAATGTGATTATAAAGGCCCCTGATAATCAGATTTCCTCTGAGGTAGCGAAGCTAATATTCTAGTATGCTGTAAAACTACGAACGTTTCTTAACTACAAAGCAGCATAGATGTGATTCTGCGATTCTGCATGTGAGTTTAGGCAGAGAAAGCCAGAAATCGTTATTTACCAGATAAACATCAATCATAAGATTATTTTTTCATCCAGTTATCTATTCATTTGCATGCACTTATGGTGCTCCTTGAATGTAGACAAGTGAAGATAAGTCAAGTTGCGGAGAACAACTCAATGCATGCAAAAAGGGGCAGATTTCCAACTGCAGCCGAAAGAATTTCCCTGCAAGCAGAAGCAGAAGCCACATGTAAAGTACCTCTTTTCTAATGCTAAAACCGTACTCGATTAGTTGTTAGTTACTGGCTAGAGAGAAGATACAGAGGGTACAGTATGAGTAATCTGGTGTTCGCATCCTTTTCTCCGCCCAGAACTCATCAAACACTGCTCTAAAAACACTCTATAAAAGAGGATATATGTAAAAATGTATAAAGTATGTACAGTAGGCGTCGCTGGGGGTGACTGCCTCAGAAAGCACGCGGCACGACCCCCGCCGCTCACAGTAGAATCGTCGCCGCGGAGGCGAATCTGGGTTCTCTCGATAATTGTTCATTACATTTGATGGTAACTAATAAGAAAACTAACTGACTATCAGGAAAACGCCATAATTTGATGTACTGGAGAGGATTCCTGCTCGAGCGGCGCGGAAGCGCCGCGCGCTTTGTGAGGCCGCGGACGGATCAGCGCCATTGACGCCCACTGTGATAGGGTTGTGTTTTTCAGTTCCTTCCATTTTTTAGTTGTAGTGATACTGAAGAAGGTGCTTCCAAAAGAAAAGCGGAGTACTGAGTACTCAACTGGCTTTCACTCAAAGTTCACTAGTCGCGGAACTACAAAACATCCAGTACTAACATAAGTTTTCTACAAACTGTGATTTCTTTTACTTGAATGGATTGCAGATAAGTGGATTTTCTTCGCGCTCAAATTCTGTTCCTGTTCTGTGTTTGCAGCATTAGCAGCATCTAATCCATTCATCTTAACAGACCAAGAGTACTGGGAATGTGCCATTGCAGTGTTTTAGGAGTGATAAAAAGTTAAGGTTTTCAATACCTTAATTGCCAAAGCTACGCCATCTTTTTGATGAAGATGCTAGAGCTATGGAAAAAGTTCAAGGATGCGGATTAGCTACTCTCCATTTCTCATCATCCGTGAGATAATGACTATTCTTTAATCTCGCCACTAAAGAACATAAACGTTGAGGTTGAATGAAATCACCATGATATTTGATGTTGTTCCTGATATCCAATTGATTCTGTTATAGAATGCAACTTAGAAATTTTTGTGTAGGTTGTTGAAAAGGCGATGTCGTACTTTGACCGTTATTTTCGAATTGTCTAATGTATTTCCACGGCCGAATCTTCCTCTCCGGGATTCAACCACCTTCGACTACACGACACAGTTTGAGACAAATATTGGCGAATGACTACACTTTGATTCACCATCAAAGAAGCTAGCAGAAATGGAGAGATCCAACATTATTCTGAAAATTCACACCGCTTTTATGGGCAACACATCGTGGTGCTCGAATAAATCGTCTTCTTTTATCTTCACACCTTGTTATGGAAATGTAATGGCTTCAGACTGAGTAGCTGTGAACCGATTATTTTCATAACCAGTCTGGCCGTCCGGCTGACGTCGGACTTCCAGAGTTTTCCTTATGCTCCCTTCGCTCGCATGACTTCAACCTGCATCCATCCTAGTTGAATTATTGTCATGCCAATTTTTGCTTCGTTTCCAGTAAATGTCCTCCCCCTGTCCTTTCGAGTCAAGTAGCTAATTGCAGATATATTTGACCGGTCACACCTGGAATTAACACGGGAAATAGTTTATCATTCCTTGTTTGTTGTGAGTGATCCGTTGATAATAATCAGCTTAAACATATAAAAGAGGAAGGTGCGGTGTGCTCAGACAAAAATGACAGTAGAACACGCAGGAAGGGACGTGATGTGGGCAGAATGAAATAGGTGGTATAATAGTCACTGCTGAGGGCTGGAATTTGGTTCTTTCCCATCTTATCCAGAGGGCAATCGAGACGAAGATAGACCTGATCAGGAGCATTTTCTCGCTAATCTGCACCGGCGCACCTCTTCTCCATCTGTCCACCCGCTAGAAAAAGTTCACCCACTTTTAAGAAGCGACACATGCTTAACCACCGTTGGACCCGTCTCCAGGAGTTTCCCCACTTTGGGTGCCGGCGCCCTTATCACAGCGACAGGCCCGGTTCTCCCCCCTCCCCCATCCCCCCCACCCCCACNTATGAAAGAGCATGCCACGGGTTTGTCGAAGGAGTACCAATGCGCTTTAGCTCGACAGTGTGGTAACGTCCAGATACAGTAAATAAATGCTGTGATAAAGAACGGGAGGACATTACACCGGAGAGTAATTTACATGACGATATGTGATGAAGAATCTTTGATCAGGGCTACAGTCAAGGTAGGAAGCTCGACGTTAGCTGGGCTGCCAGAATGGCAGAATATACGCATTTCATGGGTGGGGTTGTGTATTTGGGCACGGTTAATGATTTTCGCTTGTTTCCTCATTTTCTGAGGTCTCCAAAAGTGTGAATCTTTGCACAAACTTCAAGTGGCTGCCCCACCCCACTTCCTAGCGTCCCGTAGGGGCGCTAGTCATAACAAAGGTTGAGAAAACGGCACGATTCGTTCCGCAAAAATACGAACAGCAAGCGGGATAGAGCTCGACAGACCCGTGAACAATCTAAATCCTCTAGAAGTCCATGCGAAAAGACATATACCCGCTTCCAAGCAGAAAGAGAAACAATCTCCACAAAGGATACAGCCGATTAGAGCAGCCAAAGGCGCAGGCCGTAAAGATTTTACCTATTCCTAACATTCGCAAGGATTACTTGCGCAATACTTAATCAATTTTAATATACATCTTCCCTTAACGTTCTTTACTCATCCAATCGATATCTGGTAATCTCTCTCCTTTCTTGAAATCACACACGTTCTCAATCAATTGTTGTTTGCAACAAGTCACGCAAAAACCACTTTGATTGATCAAGTGATCTACCACTCACTCTCCTCATAACACATACTCTATAACTTAGGCCCAATACGGTCATCTTTTCTCTTCGAAATCGGCCCCGCCCCTCCCTAGCCTCATTTGAGCCAACTGAGGTGTTAGCGAACGGTCGATCGAGCGACATGGCTAATATATCAGACAAGGAGACCGCAAAATCGCCATCAGCGGCAGCTATTGGGTCAGAACGGGAGGACGACCAGGTTTCAACATCAGCATCCGTACCGGCCTTCATGCTAGAGCCCGACATAATGTCATCATGGGTAGAAGAAATGAATTGTTAGCCTCAAGTACAGTCAACGCCGGCTGCACCAAAAGCATCCATAAATGGCGACAAATCCAAAGCCGGTCCACCGGAATCCGTAGCCGACCTCAACAGAAGGCAAAGAAAAGCGGGGACGCAGCAGTCAGATACTGTGTCCGCATCCGTAAGGGCTCAACCACCTCTTAAAGGGAAAGCCACATCCGTAAATAGAGTCGTGAGAGAATCCGTGAAAAAAAAAACATCTGTAAAATCCATTTCGGAAATCTCCGTATCCGTCGAGTCAGCATCCGTCGAGTCCGCATCCGTAGAAGCCATGGAGATTGAGAGCCATCAATCTGCACCCGTACCCCCTCATCCATCCGAAAAATTCACCACTTGGAGGGATAAGAAAGAAGAGAAGCAGAAGAATAGACGAGATAAAGAGGAGACGGCGCTCAGCAACAGCCTGGAATACCTGAGCGTGGCTAGTAGGAAGAAAGCGAACACTGAAAAATCGGAAATGCCACGCAAATGCCGAGCCTGGAGGAGATTACAAATGACCAAATACGTCATGCTCTCGCGTATTTAGAGAATGATTACTATAAATTCATTCGGGAGCAAGCCGTGAGCAGGATAAATCCACAACCGCAAAATGAACCTGGACAATCATTCTACGACAGAGCGGCTGAAAAAATCGCAAGAGCCGTAAGAACACTTGAAACACTGGAAAAGGACATGACGAAAACGTTCAAACGTCTGTCTATATTCGTCACGAAGGCCAACACACTAAACACCAGCAATGCCATACTCGCGCCTGGATTGATGAGCTAATCCACTACATAGCAGCCATTGGGATCCAGAAAGAGATCATCGTCGAGGAACTGCTACCAAAGTGTTTCGCCATTATCAATTCAACTCATTAGCGGCAGCACTCAACGAACGCAGACTTCTGCAACCGTTAATCATGGAAATCCTGGAGTCATCATCCGTCGTAGTTGCATTCGCATATCGATATATCCGTACAATACAGACGTTTCAACTGAATAGGGTCTCTAGAGATGACAAAAACTCCTCTTCACCGGACATGGACTAACTTTGAGGAAAACGCAGGTCCCAGATGAATGACACGTTCCCCATCATCATGTAGGAGGAACATCTTATTCTTTGGCGATCTGAACTCTCTGTTGAGCTCGGAACCGGACCTGCACGCGAAAGACTGTCCACCAAAGACGTACCTCAAATACCGAAGGATAGTACAACGCAAACAGAAACCTCCCTAGAATCGAACGCCGAGCCGGAGCCTGGATCATTTCAGTCCAACCACTCCAACGTCGATCAAAATCCGTAAAAGGAAGTGCTCACTCCCCCCCCCCCCCCCC
>JARK01000352.1:29936-41352 GCA_000688135.1 Ancylostoma ceylanicum
CCCCACCTAACCACCATCCTCCTCCACGCAAGCAGAGAACGAAACCAGATTCACTTGACGACAATTACAGCGGACGCATTTTCTGTTCGGACGGAAGAGACTGGTCAGCATCCTGCCCTGGAAAGTGGAAAAAACACATGGAAAGTGTCTCAGCGCCGAGCTATCCTCTTCAAGGAAGGAAGATGCCATCTATGTATTAAGCGCCATTCAAGAAGATGCCTGCTCAGAAAAGTGTGCGCGATCAACGGCGAAAACTCCCACCACTAGGCATTCTGTCTACAGAATCGCGATGTACGACTACTCGAGGTCGATGAACCCGAGAAGCAATTTTACGCTAGCCTCGCGAACCGACCAGGACGTTCGTGAGCAAGAAATCCGTAATCCGAACCCGTCCTGCATCCGTGGACTCGTAGCAGCCGTTACTGAAGGTGTTCAATCCATCCTGCCCATAATCGCATCCATTTGCAGCCTCAGCATCCGTATCCTACACCACAAGAACCCGTAGCATCATCATCCGTCATCCGCTGAAATCGCAGCCGTTGAATCCGTGATTGTTTCCTGCTCCACCCGTACAGTTCATTCGTAGCCATGATCAACAATTTATGTCTTGGAGCATCGATCCAATCGAGGTGAGTCGTCAAGAGAAGCCTAACTCATCCGTTCTACACTCACTCACAGGAGTTCTCAGGATTGGCTTATACTAGCCAACATCCTCATCGTGTCCACCCAGCAACAACAAACAGCGGTCTGCTCAATCCGACGCGAGTGCTACGATGAACTTCGGAGAATACTGTTTCCTTTTATCCTGTAGAATTCTCATCCCGTTGTAACGGATGTTTATACCTAATGTACTCTCAAATTTCCCAATGATAGAAGCAAAGAGTACAGGCTCCCAAGTTTACACAACAGAAGAAAGATTAACGACCTTGTGATGGCATTCAAAATCATCACAGGCAAATATGGCATTGAGTCTGCTCCTTTCTTTACTCTTGCACCATCAAGAACTAGTGGTGGGGTATGAAAATAAGAATCCCTGTTGCCAGAACACAGGTCAGGTCTAAATTTTTCTCAATAAGCGTCCTACCTTTGATCAGGAAAATTAATACTGATGACCTTTCTCGTTTATCAGCAGAAATTGGCACAAAGGCCCGTACTTTCAGAAGTTTCCTAACATCTAGTGGCCCTGCTATTAATAATTTATACTGATAATGTAGGTTACTTGTACTTATGAAAAAGTGCCGATTTATGTTGTACATATTGCGACAAACTTATTCTAATCACTGATTTTAAAAGTATTGTACGAAGGCCATTTGAAAAGTTTCCGGAATGACAATGAAAACAAAACAAATCAAATACAATTAATATCTCATTGCTTAACCCTATCCCTTTGAAGTCCAGCACATGTGTTCGGGTCTGTTCTCATTTTTTCATTTTTGACCTAGAATGAGTTTACTTGGAGCACTCACAATAACCGGATTGAACCACGATTAGCTCGTCGCTTGATCGGAATCTCTGTTCAGACGGGGAGAGCTTAGGCTATTCTGACAGGTAGAAGTACGAGGAAGCTAAGGCAGAAAACACATTGGATGAGGTGAAGTTTTGAGTTTTATTATCACAAGTTTTTTCTAAGTGGTATTCCATGCATTCGCGGTCATGCAGGCATGGAGGGACAACTCCTATTTCATGGCCAAACCCGTGCGTGTCGCTCGAGTTTTCACGTCCAGAGTTTCCACAAATATTGGCGAATATTCAGCTGTGATAAGTTCCCCACCCTTCTCTTGAAACTCCCAAGAACGGATGCCGTCACAATCTCACCTTAGTGGAAGGTACGTTTTTCTTCAGGACCCATTCTTCGGGTCTAACCCACTGTCCTCATCGCTTTTATTGTGACCATCTTAAAGCGCGTGATCTAACCCTAAAAATCGTTTCACAATTTCGAATTGAAATATATCTTTTGCTTTCAAAATAATTGGCTTACTTTCATGTTGGATTGCGTTTTTGTCAGAGGTTGGGCAAATGCGGCACAGTGTTTTGAAAATGTCTTTTAAAGCTCAATTCTTCACGTAAAATAGAGACTAATCATTCGTAAGGGATGATCTAAACTTCCCTATTCAGACATATTTGTATCCCATCTTTCAAAACCTTGTCAACGATTTTATTCAGATTTTCCGGAATGATGCCCTTTTTCGGCATTTCGCGCATGGCTTGTTGTTTGCTTGCATTCTGCTACGGCTGGTTTTAGAACTCAGACACTGTGAGTGGAAAATGAAGGAAATGATTCATCAAATTGACCACATGAGCCCTATTTGGTCTACTATCGATTATCTCCTCCAATTGAAACAATTAATAAATGCCCAAATTTCACATCTGTCTGCAACTGAGCGCAGCTGAAGTTGCACAAGTTGATCCACTTGTCAAAAGCATCGTTGATCGTATCAAACCGAGATTTGTGGTCAATTCATATGAAGAACTGGCCAACACAACTACGTGAAATTTTTCGAAAAAGAACAACACCTTGGTGGTCATTTCGGAAACTTTTCAAACCGCCCACGTACCTGCGTGAGCTTTTTTTTCACGTCTTTGAATAAATCATACCTATATAATAAAGGGCTAGGCCATATTGCGCGAAACCCTGTCTGTATATCGCCGGGTGACTCATCACCTGAGATAGTCGAGGGGATGCGGGTTTTTTGCGTTCTCTAATAGAATTCTCTGCGTTAAAGGGATAAATTTGAAGAAGAAGGTAAGATAAGGATTGGCGGAGATTTCGAGCACATATTGGGAAGAGTGTTAGCGGATATTTAGCATGCCTGCCGTCAAGATGCTTGAAATGCAAGCACATTTAAAGCTCAGGCAAACAAATTAGGGAACGGGAACTCGAACATTTTCATTTATCCATCTTCTTCACAAGTCATTTCTTCGAAAGACCAAACAAGTTCATACGCGATTCATACGCGATGCATTTAAGATAAGAGAAGCTCTTATGAGACTGTTTCAGACAGTTTTAATGCTCAACCAGAGGAGGCAGAGTCTGGCCGCTACTTCCTTGTACAATTATTCAAAATATAGGGCCTGCCTACAACCTAGGGGAGATTGTGCATGTAAGGCTACAAAGCATGAAAAATATCACTGAGGGAGTTTTGCGGCACAGCCGCGCCGTGGTCGCCACCTGATGGTGAACTCAATTTAAGGCCAATAGCCATGAGGGATTATAGTTTTCGGCATCTTCGGATTTCCCTCTGCATACCAGCAGAGGGAAGGTGTCGGGAAAGGGTCTCTCGACCACATCGGGATAAAACTTCCAGAAAAGGAGACTACCTAACTTAATATGAAAAGAGGAGGACCGAAGATCATTTAGTTGAGAGGAAAGGGCATTAAAAAATCACTTCAGCAGATAGATTCACCTAAGAAGCTAACCCAGAGGTAGCGTGGCACACAGGTCCGAGACAGAGCGCCGCGGCGCTCTAGCTCGGGGATATTTTTCAGAGTTCAGCTAACCCAGAGGTAGCGTGGCACACGGGTCCAAGACAAAGCGCCGCGACACGGGCATTGTATAGGATGTTAGGTTGTTCACAACAATTTTTAACTACTCAAAGGACTCGTTCGCATTCGCTAGCATATTTGTACATGGATTTCCTACGGTGTCCTCCGCCCACTATACGAAAACGCTACTATAACGTATGTGTAGCATAGGATACACTTTACACCCGCAGTCAGGAGCGGAAGGCCGACACCCTGAGCAGATCCTGAACACCTGCTCGCACCAACCACGCGCGTTGTAACTTCCCGCGCTATTTATTGAGCCACAGCAGGTTGAGTGTAAAGAATCACGTGCAAGGTTTCAAGGAATTGCGTAAACTAACATCTAGCGAATCCATCCGTCTCTCTGTTAGTGATAAGGGTGGCAAATTCGTGGTCATGCCGCGAGAGTTAGATCAAAGCATAACATCGGCACATCTTGCAGACACTACAAAATACCGGCCAGCGACTGAGAAAGAGTTTCAAGCTCAATGCAGAAGGTTAAACGATGTTTGGATGATAGTAGGAAAGTTCGCAGTCCTTGACGATAGATTCCTCAGTAGACTGAAGCTAGAGAATCCAAGCTGTCCGGTCTTCTATAGCCTGATAAAGACGCATAAGATCCCCATGCACGAAATGGGCTCAATGTCCGTGGACAACTTCAAAATACGACCAATAATTAGTTGTGTGGGTGGACCAACCGATAGAATTTCATGGTTTCTAAATAAAATTGTAAGTCCGCTTATAACGAAGGTACCACATCATCTTTCCAACACCTGCGAATTTATCGATCAATTACGGAACGCAAATTTTGAACAGAATAGTGTAGTCGAGTCATTCGACGTCATATCTCTCTACACTAATGTTCAAAACAGCGAAGCTCTCCAGGCGTTGTCCGAAATGTTAGATAAACATGTTGGTGCCCTAAATACCTACGGGCTTAGTAAATCGCGCATCATGACCTTAGTAAGCGAATGTTTGAAATGTAACATCTTCAAATGGTCGGGCACCTACTTTTCACAAACACGGGGTCTTGCCATGGGTCAGAGGCTAGCACCACTTCTCGCTATCTGCTTCATGAGTAGAATAGAAGAGCCAATGCTAGCCTGCATGCCGCAGATGTACTGTCGCTATATAGATGACTGCTGCATCGTGACGTCAACACAGTCCGAAATGGACGAGTGTTTCACACTTCTCAACAAGCAGTCCCAGTACATCAGATTTACACGAGAAACACCGGAGGACGGTTGGCTACCTTACCTCAATACAAAAGTGAAGTTGTCCAACGGCATTTTCAAGATGAAATGGTATCGCAAGGAGAGCTCCAAGAATATCCTTGTCCATGCCAAATCTGCACATCCTATAGCTATAAAACGTGCCGTTATCAGAAACATGTTCAAAACGGCTGCTATGGTGTGCACTGGCGACCGTGAGCGCTACGAATCACGAAAAATGGCTTCCCAGATAGCCNAGAGAGCTCTAAGAATATCCTTGTCCATGCCAAATCTGCACATCCTATAGCTATAAAGCGTACTGTTATCAGAAACATGTTCAAAACGTCTGCTATGGTGTGCACTGGCGACCATGAGCACTACGAATCACGAAAAATGGCTTCCCAGATAGCCAGCAGCAACGGCTATTCGGTATCACAACATTCATGTAAACACCATTCTGTGAACCGTAGTCGCAATCTGAGCAAAGATAAGCTACCCCTTTGCCTGCCCTTCATTTCAGACCAAGTTAGTGTGGCTATTCAAAAATGCATTTTCCGAGCTGAATTGCAGAACGATGTAGTCCTGGTAAGCATACCTAATGACAACATCAGAAAGCAGCTAGTTCGAAATCGGTTCTACGATCGACAATGGGTATCAGAGCAATGCATAGTATGCCCACACGGAAAGGAAGGTGATTGTGCAATGATTGGGGTAATATATCAAATGGAATGCTTAGATCGTAACGCGCTGTATATATAGGGGAAACTGGCAGAGCGCTCCATGTACGCATTAAGGAGCATTTAGCGAGTTTATTTATTGTTTATTGTTTATTGAAATGCACTCAAAGGTGCACCAAAAAAGACGTTAAAGCTGCGAAAGGGAATCACGACTGGGTGTAGCATCATAAAGTATGCGGAAGTGGCCGAGGTAAATACACAAGGACTAGTTCAAACTCATGTCGTAGATTAACTTGTCGTTCTCCGCCTGCAGTAGGTGAAAAGAGTCCCCTGCCCCGGTCCTGTTCCCGACACGCGAACGCACCTTGCTAAGCCTAGAGCAACCAGGGCTCGGATGACCAACTTAACCCATGGCGAACGAATTCGTCTGGGACCCTGGGCGAACGGATTGGGGGACCTCTAGGAAGGGGGTTCACCAAACCTTGGTACTCCCCAAACGACTACAGTGACACAAGCTGTAGACTAGTCCACGTGAGGCCATATTCAGTGTTTGCTGTCTATAGCATGCTAAAACCCCGTCGGGCCCTAGTAAAACACACAGGTCCTGGTAAAACATATATCATGCAGGTAATGGAAATGATAGAACAAATACTCAAAGAAAAAGAACATTAACATATCATGGAAGGCAGATGCAAAACGTAGAAAGGTGTAAGCTGCGGCCCAACACAACATCGTACTACTATCTGAAAACACGTAGATTTAGAAAATATTGTCAGACATCCATATGCAAGCATGACAGGAGAGAAATATTTTTCAACTTACTTTTAAATATCCTGCTGCTTGAAGATTTAAAAATGTCAATAGGCAGTAATTCAAGCCACCTTGCGGTCCGATTGAAGAATGAGTTGAAAACCAGAGAATGACATTTCCTTTTTAATTTCGCGTGATGAAAAGCAAAACCACCATTTCTAGTATGGGTAGGGCGAAAAATCCAGTATTTGCTGAATTTCAGGTTCGTTTCATTTCGGAGTACTCGGAAAGAGAAAACAAGATCATTTATTATTCTTTTCTCCCTAAGGCTTACTAAGGAAAACATTTTTAGTCGGTCTCGATAGTTAGGCAAATGTTGGTAGCCAGTTCCAGGGTTAAGTCTAAGAAAAAGAAGTCTTGTGAATGTTTGTTGTACTCTTTCGAGCTTACCTATTCCCTTTTTAAGGGATGGACTCCATACCTGAGAGCAGTAATCAAGATACGGGAGAACATAGGCCTTATATAATCTCACCATTACTCTCGTATCTTTGATATGTGTGTTGCGGAACAAACTGAATTGGGCTCTGAAAGCACTCTTTACCAAGTTGTCAATATGCTCAGTGAAACTAAGATTAAGAGGCGAGGAAGTCTGATAACGCCGCTTGGCAGACACAGGTACGAGGCGCATTGTGGAAATGACTTCAGTGTCAAATGCAACATCTTGGCATGTGAAGCTGAGATCTCGGCGAGAAAAGCACTCGAAGCGTTCTGGATTACTGTAAAGAATTCAGCGATGAACAACAAGAATGAGTGTTTATCAATAACCAGTGACTTCTTGCCCTTGGTATCGTTATGTGAGCTATAGACTGTAGATACCATCAAGCGCAGACACTGTGGCATTTCTCACTTGTCCGCGACGACAGTCACGAGTGGTGCGGACTAATCCGCAATAACCGTGGAATCAGAGTGGGTTTATCTTTTGTCCTGGGTGCTTTCCTAGGTAGCAAGCTTGGGAGAAAGTTGAAAACTAGCAGAGTGGGAGGAGACGTTTGGCGGTCTGGGACACATATAAAAAAACTGTGAGCCACTTTTAGGACTCCGAAGAAGACGATTTAGTCGAAACGTCGGGCTGAAGAATAAATTTTCCACCTAACAAGCCTTGTTGGCACAAAAATAATTTGAAGAATTAAAGTGTTCTGTATTTGTTCCCATGTAACTGTCAGATGAATCTCATATAACGTAGATATATAACTTTTTGTTTTATTGTAATAAATGTCCGTCATTGCCTAATGTTTATTTCCTTCAAAAACATCAACTTGTACAACTTATGGAAACATCAGAAAACGAAAGGCAAATTTTTTAGAAACATTTGTGCCACTTTCAGATAATGAAATCGACATCTTCCAGTTACATCGAAGCACTAACAGAAAGACTGATAACGAAATCGTCTTTTTTTTTCAAAATATTGGGTTGGGCAATAAGTTCGTGCGGTTTTTCAGGGGCCCTAGAAGTACCGCTCTTCACTTGCAAAATAAATCAGAACAGGTGATTTATGTCGCCCCTTTCCTCCACTATGAATTCTATCGGAGACGGAACGGCTCCCCCCTTTCCTTCCCATGAAAAGCCACATTGTTTGGGACGACCCATTTTGTGACTCTCAACTGCAACTTATAAGTAGAAGTATAGTAAGATATATTATATATTATAAGTATAGTATGTTTATTACGTTTGCAGAAGGCAAACGTTATAAAAGTACAATGAAGACCAGCAAAAAAATACACATAACAGCGAAATGGTCAATACAGCTAAAAAAAGACATTTTTTACATCGTGGTTTTAAAAAACTAAGAAATTTCATATTTCAGCAAAATGTGCCACACACGGCGTTTGAATTGACTCTGTGTGAGGGTCGTGGTAAAATTTTTTGTGATCCGAAGATAGGCGGTACCCGCCCGGATTGTAAATGATCTCGTTCTAATGCTTGTTTTTGACCGAGTCAGCAGAATTTTGGAGGGACTACCTCTTGTCCGGGACCTTTCTGAAGAAATTTTTCGGTCCGCCAGAGACCGATGAATGCAAAATCTTATGGACCAAGCAGACATCAAATACTCTGCGCCGAGACTCCAGAGATGAAAGCCCTAAATACTTATTTCTGATTGACGCTCTTGGAATCCTAGAATACAGAAATCCCCCAACCATAACCAGTAGTTTCCGAGTAAAATTATTCTGCACCCTATCTATGGAACAAATATCTTTCATCTTAGCAGGGTTGAACACTGTTGCGCTAGATTCTACAATCGAGCGCACATAAGTTTTGTATGCTTTAAGAAGGATATGTTTACTTTTAACTGACAGGGCCTTGAAAATTTGGAATTTCCTTAACATGGCCAACTTACATCGGATTTTGATGTGGTCAGAAAAGTCTAGCTTGTTAGTGTAGACAAACCCGAGATCTTTAATAGATGTAACCGCTGATATCTCAGCTCCCTCAATTTTGTACACGTGCGTAGGTGTCGCGGACGCGGACTCCGCTCCTCGATCTAGCTGTGGCCGGGGGCACTGCTCTGCCGCGCCCCGCGGCCAATGGTTGCCGTCGCGGCGCTGCAATGCGCGCCGCTACGGCAGTTATAGCCGCGTTCCCTCCATAGGCTCCGCCCACTCTCTGAGACGGCGTATATAAGCGCCCCGGCGCGCCCTGCCTCGCACTTCGATGCGGAGAGTCAACGCAGGAGCCGATCGATGATGGGAGCTGGCGGACCCTAGAGGTCCTGCACGGTATCGATTGATGATGGACAGATGTTGGATGGATGATGCAATATGATGATGGTTCGATCCGGATGGATAGGAAGATGGATGGAAGAAGAAGACCGTGTAAGTACCGTGGCAGGACTGGGGGGAGCTGCGCCGTAGCCACGAGCCNTACTTTGAGCGCCGGTGTACGCTTATCGCAGCGACGGGCCCGTCTCCCCCCACTTTGGGCGCCGGCTTACGCTTATCGCAGCGACGTGCCCGACTCCCCCCAATTTGGGCTGGCGCGTCCTTATCACAGCGACGGATCCGTCTCGTTGCGCCTACCCACTCTTGGATGCCGGCGCCCGCCCCTGTTGCCTGTACCTCTTGCTTGTTCTCTTCCCGACTGCTTAACTCGACTGCACCACACCATACCCGTTCTGATAATATCGGTATCAGAAGAGTACGGTATGCAATCACTACCACTGACCAATCAGGGAATTTCGTAACGCTCTAACATACATATACACTCACACACAAACTTACATACAGACTAAGCGCGTTATTATAAGTCATGATCATTCATTCATTTAATAAAGTGTGAAGCAATCATTTTCTTATTCATCCATTTAATTGCAAGAGTGCGCTACTACCCCAGATTGGTTCACATATGTGAGGACAGTGTATTTGTGACCAGTTTGTAACGAACCTAAGTGACCCTTTTTCACTAACGCACTAGCTATAAGGTCGATAGAGTTATTTGCATGAAGAATTCAGGGAAATTATCGAAGACACCAGTGAATGTGTCCTTGCATGGGAGCAAAAAATCAATAAATCGATGCTTTCTTGTCATGTGGTTCTCACATTCCTATTCGGAGTATTGAGGGACGAAAAGTTAACAAAACTGATTATTGGAAGTTGTCACTTAAAATCGTTGTCCTGTTCGTGTTCAGTGTCGCGGACGCGGACTCCGCTCCTCGATCTAGCTGTGGCCGGGGGCACTGCTCTGCCGCGCCCCGCGGCCAATGGTTGCCGTCGCGGCGCTGCAATGCTCGCCGCTACGGCAGTTATAGCCGCGTTCCCTCCATAGGCTCCGCCCACTCTCTGAGACGGCATATATAAGCGCCCCGGCGCGCCCTGCGCTCAATCGTCTGGCACTTCGATGTGGAGAATCACCGCAGGAGCCGATCGATGATGGGAGCTGGCGGACCCTAGAGGTCCTGCACGGTATCGATTGATGATGGATAGATGATGGATGGATGATGCAATATGATGATGGTTCGATCTGGATCGATAGGAAGATGGATGGAAGAAGATAACCGTGTAAGTACCGTGGCAGGACTGGGGGGAGCTGCGCCGTAGCCACGAGCCTTGGCAGCGGCGGCAGGGAACTAGAGGGCGCGGCCTTTTGGTTCTTTCCTCTCAGTAATATTGTGTACCATCCAATAGGTTCCCCCTCTGAGCCCCCGTAGGACCCCTTTAGTATTAGTATTAGTAGTAGTAGTAGTATAGTACTGTAGTATGTTAGTAGTATAATAAACTTATATAATCTAGCTAGTAGTACCATCTATTCCTGTACTACGGCGTGTCGCCTTAACCGGCCGTAAGTCGTCGTAGTACTGCATAGTGTTCTAGTGGCAGTGACCCCGCACGGGTGGAAGCCTGCAAGCCCTATTATGGTAGGAAACCGGTGTATTATGGAGTGGTGAGGCAGGACTCTGACGCCGAGAAGGTACAGGGCACCACCGATCCGCAACATGGTGCATCCGGCCGAGCACATGGTTGGATGGCGAGCCACCGGACGTACTGCTTGACAGTGGCTGGTGACTGCCCAAAATCTAACACAGTTTCAGGGAGGACAGTCATCCCATCTGCCATGCGCGCGTAACGAGCCCGGCATTCTCCCATGCCCTGTAGTAGGGTTTAAGTCCAGGTAAGTAGTTAGGTAGGTCAGGCATTCTGGCAGTTGGCATGCCCTCCGAACGTGACGGGGAGAGGGATAACCCTTCTGTCAGGCGTCTTGTTGCACTAGGTAGGGCAGTAGTGCATATCCCATATTAACTAGGGTGCAAAGCGTAGTCCTTTGTGCGGAGCAACTAGTCTGGCAAGACTGTGGCAACTTGCCATATTACGAGCTCCATGGCCAAGCATAACGCGGCTACGCAATACCTAGGTAACCAGTGGGGCCCAGACAGTTTGATCACATGAAAGAGCCGACGCTGCGGGAGCNCAGGTTCTTTCCTCTCAGTATAATATTGTGTACTATCCAATAGGTTCCCCCTCTGAGCCCCCGTAGGATCCCTTCTAGTAGTAGTAGTATCAGTAGTAGTAGTACTGTAGTATGTTAGTAGTATAATAAACTTATATAATCTAACTAGTAGTACCATCTATTCCTGTACTACGGCGTGTCGCCCTAATCGGCCGTAAGTCGTCGTAGTACTGCATAGTGTTCTAGTGGCAATGTCCCGGTATGGGTGGAAGCCTGCAAGGCGAGGAGCCCTATTATGGTAGGAAACCGGTGTATTAT
>JARK01000353.1:0-38044 GCA_000688135.1 Ancylostoma ceylanicum
TGGGACGACGTGCCGATAAGCAGCCAGCTCACCTTCAACTAACTATTTCTCAATGGTCACCCTTTTTGTTATGCGCCTCAACTCCTCCTCAGCAGGAACACAGGGGTTGATTGATTTACATATGGATAGTTGGTTTAGCCAAACACTTCAATATGCAGAGCATTTTTATGAGTGGCAGGAGTGTGGCTTGTACAACAATAACTTGGACCCAAATGATGATCATTCGCTATGCAGATTTACTTTTCACCTGCACCCATCGGCATGTTCACTCATAATTGACGGCCATACTCTGCTGCTATAAGTGAGTAAACATATCCATTTGTGTGGGATCACTCATCCTTCCTATGATGCATCCAGGTCTACAATGCCAAATACGCCAGTGCTTTGCCTGCGCTTGGTCCACATCTGGATTCCGTTCAGACTGCCTCTTAAGTCGTGATCTATCCTTGGTCCTACAGCCTGCACCTTATGCTGGTAAAAATATGTTTTTTTTTTTCAGATACAGCCATCAGATGACCAACATTATGGAGGGTTGGCGCTGACAAACCTATCTCGAGATGTGGCACGCATTCAATTCAGACTCACGGACGCATTCGAATGTGTAACCTTGAGCGAGTGCCCAATTTATGAGGTGCCTATCCTGCCAGTTGAATTTCATTACGGCGGCTAGGAACTATGCAAGGAAAATCAAAAGAAACCGGGCGAAGGTGTAGCTCGAGACGATTGCTGCTCAAGGCGGACTACTTGAACCGATTCGAAATTTTTCCCAACCTCGACTATGACAACTCTGCCGATGAGTAGCTCTTCAATGGTTGATTCTTAAGTTGACATGGAAAGGTGATGGAATTGAGAAGAATGGGTTGTTTGGGTTCTGGAATTTTTTTCTTCTTATGAACGAAACTTGAAGTGAAGGGAGTGGTCTAGAAAAAGGTGTGAAAGCCTTGTAGAGCAAAAAGAGCGCTTCTGAATGACAATATTCATGTACTTGAGGCCAGGCAACTAGAAGCGCAAAAAAGCAGACAGATTGAAAAAGACCAGTAGTACCCAAATGATTTGAAATCTATTCATTCAGTTGCGTGTAAACCATGTTCCACTCGGAGAACCTGTTCGTTTCCGGGGCGGTTTCCGATGAGCCCGCCTTCTACAGCTCCATTTTTAAGAATATTGTTACCGAGCCCTAGCATTTAATCTCATTCTTCGAGTAGAGCATTCGTAGGCACCGCTTTGCACCCATTGAGCAGCTTAGCTACAATGCACTCCTGCTAGTCTGACACTCCTTAAGATGCATCTCGGACGCTTCTCAGCTTCGAACGGATTGGTAGCATGTTTCGAGCTGTGCGCGTACGAGTTGGCTATAGCCGCGGGGAATCCATTTACTCTACTTTGGCTTCTTTTCACATCTGCATAGAACTACCCACCATTGCACCAATTGCGAATGAGTGTGACAGGGTGTATAGCCATATTTTCATCTCTACCGACAAGTTCATTCTCTCTAAACCTCAACTAAGTCGGGATCTTATGATCGTATCAACAGCTGCAGAGTAGGGTTACGCTTCAACATACAGGCTTTTGCGAACATATCCCTTCGATCAGATAGATTGCTGCATAGGTCATACCATCCTAATTTGTGTATTTATATAGGAGGGATATTTGTATTCACTTACAGTCCTTCCCGAAAAAGATAGACCGATTTTGTGACTGCAGAATTATCAATTTATCGTATAAAAATTATCATGAATTGCTGATTATTGATTATTAATCATTAATTATCTATCTTTTCGACAAAGATTGTTTGTGTTTTCATATAGTCAAATTGTGCTCAAGCCTGTATGCCTTTTTCGCAAATGATTTGCTCTCATTCGCACATAGGACGTTAAATGTGGTCTCCTTTCCTACCCATTCAACGCTGCTGTAATCATTGCAGGATTAAAATATTCTCGTCATGAATCACAGTCTCTTCATTGTGTTGCTAGTTTCTATGCTGGCCAGCCAAGCGATAGCTCAATGGGGCTATCCGTGTTATACCTGTGGATATGGTTACCCATATTATGGATACGGATCATATATGGGATATGGTGGCGGTTTCAGTGAGTCTTTCACCCTCGTTCAAACGTGAATTATTGTAATACATTGTTCTTTGTTTTAGATCCACTAAGAGGAGCGTTAGGAGGAGCTCTCTTAGGAGGACTAATGGGAGCGCTAGTGGGCAAATAGTGACGGTGCTAGGTGTTTGAGTCACAATGTGATTAATCAAATTTCATACTCGATTTTGTAAATATTTGCCTGTAATAAATTTTCTCCATCTGTGAATATATGACAAAGAACTTGCTCTCTAGTGTCAACTCGTATTTATCTGGTGCAGTGGATTAATTAGAAGTAGTTATTTAAATGCTGGGTAAAATCTTGAAGCATACAAAGAACAGGACAATGTTTAGAATGATGCGAAATAGTGGCAAATTTATACAATAACCGTCTGCGAATCAGTATCGGAGGCAGAAAGTTGGCGAGAGGGGGGGGACGTGAGGGAAAGATTGGCGTCTCCGCCGTTTGGAAAATGAAATTAATGAAAAATATTAATTATAATCCCTAAAACATAAAGACTGGTAAGAGTACAAATTTTTCAAGGGTCAGACGCGAAAGTCCTGCTAAATCATCGGCAATTATGGCCTACCTGGCACGTGATGCAGCGATTGACAATGCTAAAGAGAGATGTGCAGCTTTTAGAGGAGATGCGATTTAGAGAGCTAGGTGGATCTGGATCTTCGCGGGACCTCTCTTGGCATGTGATTGGCAGCGAGGCCCGCACTTTTGGCATCCTCGCGCATTGAGTGACTCATCCCTCTGCTGGCAGTCTCGCAGCCTACGGGTGAGAGTGTTT
Source organism: Ancylostoma ceylanicum (assembly GCA_000688135.1). Taxonomy (NCBI): domain Eukaryota; kingdom Metazoa; phylum Nematoda; class Chromadorea; order Rhabditida; family Ancylostomatidae; genus Ancylostoma; species Ancylostoma ceylanicum. The sequence goes on from JARK01000353.1 coordinate 2,879, forward strand.
ACAGTTTTCACGCTGTGCATTATTCGGAGCAGAATAACACCTCACCAACTTACTCACTCAACACAAAGACGTTTAGTGGGCCCCGCCGGTTGCGGCGTGTTCGTTCTCGTCCGCCACCGTGGCCCGGCGGATTTGTCCACTTTGCGTTGGCCGATCAGTGGTGCGAACGTCACGGTACAGGTCTACCTTGGCCAAGGAGTGCAAAAGACGTTGGGCTACGGGTCCGCTTTGGCCAGCAGTGGTGAAAACGTCATTCTATGAGTCCTCCCTGCCCAGGCCGCGAGAAAAACTTAAGGGTACGGGGCCGCCTTAGCCAAGCAGTTGGGAGAAAGCATGAATACGGGTCCGCCGAAGGAGGGATGAGGAAGGCGTCAGAACACGAGTCCACAGTGGGAGGATGGGTCCATTCATATCCAGCAGTAAGGATGGCATCAGGATACTGGCTCGCCAATGCAGAAGTGAGGAAAAGCCGACACACTGGCAGCCGATGGAGGGATGTGCCAGCGGTGACCCAATAGTGAGGAAAACGTCAGGGTACAAGTCCGTCTTCGCGAAGCAGCGTATTCCACGGAGTATGGATCTGCCTTGGCCAGGCAGTGAGGAAAATTCCAGGATACGGGCCCGCTCTGTCCAAGCAGTAGTGAAAACGCTATGATAGGGTCCGCCTTGGTGGGAACGCAAAGCTACGGGTCCGTCTTCGCCAAGCAGTGGTGAGAACGCCAGGCTACGGGTACGCCTCGGCCAAGCAATGGCGTAATCGAAAGGGTACGGGCCTTCCTTGGCCAAGTAGTGAGAAACATTCCACGATACTGGTCCGCCTTGGCAAAGCAGTCGCGTAAACATCAGGGTACGGGCCCTCCTTTGCCAAGCAGTGGTGAGAACGCCAGGCTACGGGTCCGCCTTGATCAAGCAGGGGCGTAATCAACAGGGTGCGGGCCCTCCTTGGCCAAGTAGTGAGAAAAATTCCAGGATACTGGTCCGCGTTGGCAAAACAGTCGCGTAATCGACAGGGTACGAGTCCCCCTTGTTGGCCAGGCAGTGTGGAAACGCCAGGCTATGGGTCCGCCTTAGCCAAGCCGAGGCGTAATCGAAAGGGTACGGGCCCTCCTTCGCCAAGTAGTGAGAAAAATTCCACTATACTGGTTCGCCTTGGCAAAGCAGTCGCGTAATCGACAGGGTACGATTCCGCCTTGTTGGCCAAGGAGTGGCGTACCCGACAGGGTACGAGTCCGCCTTGGCCAGGCAGTGGCGTTTACGTCAGGGTACGGGTTTCCTTGGTCAAACAGTGAGGAAAACTCCAGGAAACTGGTCCGCCTTGGCTATGCAGTCGCGTAATCGACAAGATACGAGTCCTCCTCGTCGGCCAGGCTGTTGTGAAATTGTCAGGCTACGGATACTCCTTGGCCAAGGAGTGGCGTAAACATCAGGGTACGGGCCCTCCTTCGCCAAGCAGTGGTGAGAACGCCAGGCTACGGGTCCGCAATGATCAAGCAGGGGCGTAATCAACAGGATACGGGCCCTCCTTGGCCAAGTAGTGAGAAAAATTCCAGGATACTGGTCCGCCTTGCCGATGCAGTCGCGTAATCGATAGGGTACGAGTCCGCCCTGTTGGCCAGGCAGTGTGGAAACGCCAGGCTACAGGTCCGCCTTGGCCAAGCCGAGGCGTAATCGAAAGGGTACGGGCCGTCCTTGGCTAAGTAGTGAGAAAGATTCAAGATCAGCGTCAAAAACTGCATGTGGTAGTATACATCGCGTTATGATTGGCCACCGCCACCAAGTGTTCTTTCCTTGTCAGCGAATTCATTCATTAAAAAGACTGTCAAGCATCAATGTGTCTCTGCTGAAATAGTATAGGACCTGAGGGCAGTGGCCCAACTCATACTCGTTTTTGAGCTATTAACATATTGCGAACCTCATCAGTGTGCTGCTTCCGGCGATGTACATCAAATGTTCCAGAATGGCATCTAAATCCTTCATCAGTGACGGGATTTTTAAAAAAGTGCTGGCGCAAACTTAGGTGCAATGTCGTTATCACTGCTGATTCATTGAATGGACACGCGAAGACGTGATTAATCAACCTTGCTGCTGTGGCGGACAGTCAGCACAGCTACGAGCGATATACCGCGCTGCTCCTAGAAGTTGGAAATTTGACCCTATGAGAAAGTGGAGTTTTTGTCACTCCTGCGCATGTAGGTTACACCCAGCTACGCTGCCGCAGCAAACGTTTTTCACGAAGGGAAATTAACTACATAAAACCGCCGTAAAATAAAAGGATAAAAGGATAAAGTGGTCGGCGTTGATCAATCCCGTCACGAGGGATGCGCCACGCATTCGACTTCATCTGAGCATCGTAGAGGCGTTGAATGCGTATGTGCCCTGTACAGTGACTTGCGGGGGGCATCCGATGAATCAAATCAGTGGCTTCATCCTCCCAGACTCCTCTGGTACTAATTTACCGACCCCTTAGGGATGGCTTGGTTGGCCACGGGCGCGGGATCGAACTATCGACCGTGTGCGTGCGCAGCGTGCCTCTTGCCACTGCGCCACACGCCGTAAAATACTGCGGTAAAATTCGACGTGATACCATATTGTAGTACCAGTCTGGCCGTCCGGCTGACGCCGGACTCCCAGACTTTTCCTTATGCTCGCTTCGCTCGCATGATTTCACCTCGCATCCAGAAGAACTACGGACATGTAGATTTTGCTTTGTTTCTCTTAAATGCCCTCCCCATAAAAAATTGACTGATCAAAGAGAACTGCTTGCGTCCCTCAGCAATTTCACCATTTTCTTGAGTGAAATAGCTAATTGCAGCTATATGTAACCGATTCAACCTGGCCTGAACACCGGGAATGGTTTATCATTCTTTATTTGTTATGAGTGATCCATTGATACAATCAGCTTGAACGTATAAAAGAGGACGGTGCGGTGTGCTCAGACACAAATGAAGGTAGAACACGCAGGAGGGGAGGTGGTGTGGGCAGAATGTCATGGGTGGTACAATAGTCACTGCTGAGGCCGGACATTTGGTACTCACTCATAGCATTTAGTAGCCGCAGGACATTTAGAACAAACACAGACCTGCTTGAGAGCATTTTCTCGCTTCTTTGCACCGGCGCACCTCTTCTCCATCTGTCGACCCAATCGAAGGCATTTACCCACTTTTGGACGCCGACGCATGCTTTCCCACCGTTGGACCCGTCTCCAAACGTTTTCCCACTTTTCGACGGCGGCGCACCCTTGTCACAGCAGTAGATCCGTCTTCCTCCACTTTCCATTCCGGCACCCTCTTTATCATGTTTCGAAGGCGCGGACGAGTGCTCCGCCGTGGGGTGAGCGTGCGTCCTGCCACGAAACCCTGTGAAAGGTACGAATTGCACGCATCAACTGCGCCAGATCACCCACGGCGATAGTGTTGACTGGCGCGTCGGGCCGTTGAAAGGCCGGCTTGGCCGCAACGGCGATTCTTGTTTCTCTGCAGATAGGTCGTCATTTCTTGTGTTCTTCTCACATTTGTGATGTGCTCACTCTCTATTTTACCACCCACACCTCAGCTCCGAGCCGAGGATTTCGGTTGGTTCTGCCTTTAACGTTAGGATTTGTACAATGAAGTTGAATTCATTTAAATGTTTCAGGTGATATTGCTTAGTGTTTCGAGGATTCTAGTTCTATAATTCATCACCTTTCAAGACAACGACAGGTACAATTTTGACCCTAAAGTGATACTTTTTCCTTCCACCCAGCTAGACGTTTCAGAATTTATGCTTCTGTTAATGGTGATTACGAACTCTAGTCACTACTTGATTTTCTAACGGCACACTTGATTGCCACTTGATTCGGAACTGGAGCAGCAGTAGAAAAATCGTTTATTGTCGAATATTTACAATTTCCAAAAGAAAAAAAAAAACGAAGTATGCCTGTGATGATATACGTTGGGTGTTCATTTGTCTCCGCTCAGGTTATTTGCCCATGAACGCTCCCATCAATCCACCTATGAGTGCTCCTCCGAGAGCTCCTCTTATTGGATCTGAACCGGAGGATTAAGAATTGAAAATTTACAAATGGACTCATGCTGAAGACTTACTGTAACCCCATCTTCCGTAACCCCATCCCCACGGTCTGTATCCGTATCCATAATACGGGTAACCGTAGCCGTATCCATAATATGGATAACCCCACTGAGCTGTAGCTTGACTGACTAACGTAGCAATTAGCAGCACAACAAATAAATAGCGACTCATATCTAGAATAATAGGACAACGATCACAACAGCATTGACCAAGAAGAAGAGTTGGTGGAAAGATACATAAATGGAGCAATACTGTGCAAAAAACATGACACACAAGCTCAGCCACATCCTATTCAACCGGCAGCCGGTATTGGTCGAAGGATCAGGGACTGATATCCGGCCATTTTCAATCAATATTAAGCATGCTTGATGGTGCACAACCGCACCATTTACCTGCAGTCCGTGAATGCACCAATATCGACTCTTTTCTGAATGCCCTATATTCTCGCAAGTTTTTCATTGAAGATGAGCTCTACGGCAATTCGAATGGGGCTGCAAATTCGACAGCATTTTAGAATCGAAGTTAATTGTGTCAGAAAATTTTCTGTCTTGGCTGCAGAGGTGCCAGCAGAGAGCGACAGTTGGTATGGAGTCCCTCAGTTCTCCTAAGAATACCTTAGGTGCTGGTCGCGGAAGAGGCTCAACTACTCAAAGATGATGCTGACCTATTATCCAAGAGTAATCGCTCTTTTGCCCGATGTGCAAACACAAATCACTGGATATACGAAAAACAGTTTGGGACACTTTAATGTGAGGAGAAATCTAATCGGAGAGAATGTGTACAGAAAAGTGCGCTATGTTGAGACACGCACTGTAGCGATTCTACTCACCCTTGCTGCGTTGGGACTATTTATAGGATTCCAAGACAACTAACAAGTTTGAAATTGGAGTGAACTCGTTGCCGGGAATAAAAAAAGTAAACAAGTACTTCCTCATAATTTTTGTGGAACTGTACCAAAGAAGGCGGGTTTATTTGAGACCGCCCACCAATTGGACAGGTTATCGGAGTAGAATACAGCAGGAATGGAGTTTGAGAACACACTGACGACCTCAGGAATGACACCAGTGTCGATCCTAACGAGTACGTTTGTCGATTCTTGCACACCGTGTATAAAGGCCTTAACGACAAATCGAACATCCGCCACAAAAAAAATTCCAGTCAGTTTGCATCGTGAATAGGTCGAATATTCAACATTGTGTAGACTTTCCTGGGCTGCTACTGAAAATTACTTTTCCCACATTTTTTATGTGGGGCTGAAGATGTACAAAACATAATGTAGGCGAGTCAAGCGAGTAACACACGTGTGCATATCGTGTTCAGCGCATTGCGTACATTTCGTTTCGTTCGGTGTTCCGTAGGGTCCACCTGAAGGCCTCCGTGCTTGTGGTTTGTGACGCCCACTGCCTCGACGTTTCTAAGAACGGACCACCTTTCAGCGAATTCTACTCCAGAACTTCGAAGAAATCGAAAACGACGTTATGGTACAAACTGGTTACGCGTACTCAGTACCTCTGATGACCCTTTTGCCCCAAATTTGAGAGGATCCCCTGAAGTATAGTTTCTGCCGTATACTCACCGTATCCCTGTAGAAACGGTAGAAAACGGATACAATGTCCTTGTCCTGCATCTAAAATACCACCCCCTTCATTGCGAAATTTACCACAAACATTTTTTTTCGATGTTTTGGGGCGGGACTGTCCCAGTGGTGCAATAGTGGCATAACAGTAAGCGTACCTCTGACGAGTAATTGAGCTCGTCGACTGTTCTCAACTGAATACGCTTCACTTTTATGCCTAATAAATATTATATCTTATTTGGTACTACACAGGAATACTTGGTCCTCTACAGGAGCAGAAGCTGCTGCTAATGAAACTGAAACGATTCAGTTTCGGAACCATTCCAAAAAAAAAAGGGATGAAGCAATAAAACATCCCATGTTTCTTTCAAATTCATGAACAACCAACGACTCTGCGACTCATGCATGGCAGGAGATGGTCTGCTTGCAGAAAGATTCTTTGATGAGGGTCTGCTTGCAGAAAGATTCTTTGATGAGCGAACAGCAGAACCCTTTGAAGGAAGTTTAGAGATTTGAACAGCAGGAAATGATTGCGAAACAGAAATTACTGCGAATACCTGAATAGACATAGTGAAGGCCACTGACAAAACTACGGAATAGCGTCGTCTTCCTGGAATAGCGTCCTCAGGCGATTTCCATACAACGATAGCCAAAAAGTACAGCGAAAATGACGAATGACCATAGAGGAAACATAGAGAGCTAGAGGAAACGGTCTGCCGCATGATGTGCAAAGGGTAAGGAATGCTTAGGACCAAGAAAACCGACGAGAATACTCTAGATAGAAATAGTTCCCTTGAAGCGACCAGTTACATCGAGAGCTGTGAATGCTCTCGAGAAAACCTAGCGCCAAATCATCAAAGGCGAGCAACTTCCGTGGGAATGTTTAAGCTCTCGGAAACCTCTGTTTTGAATTTCACTAAACAAGCGGATGAGGCTTCATCCCACAGCTTAATACTTCAACGCATTAAGGAACTGTATGCATTATAACATTACGATTGTGCGTGAAAATCGATTTAAGATATGTTGGAAAGGTAACAGTTGCACTGCGCATCAGGGCGCTCATAATCACTGCATGAAAATAGCGTAACAGGGGCACAACATGACTAAGGCGAGATCTGTATATGAGGCAGACTCAAAATCACATGACTGGAATGAAGGCCAGTTTGTTAAGTAACAAGTAATGTATGAACTTTAGCGCCTTATGGCTTAACTAAGCAAGCGAAAACAGGAAATGATAACAGCGTATATATGTACATATAACTGAGCAACTGTGGCCAAGGCTATGCCTGTAAAAGAACAAAACGGCGAAAGCGATTAGGAATTGCATCAACGTGGTGGCGAGATGAAAGTTGACATATACCTACTAAATGGTAAGTGAGAATGAGCTAAAGAAGAGTGGGATCGATGTAACACTGGAATGATTTGGTGGATTTCCAGCTACCCACGAGCATGACGTTTGCAGGATCGAATCCTCTGCGGATGACAGTAGTGACGGCGCCCGCACGGAAAGAATGTGGAGTGAGGTTTCTTGGAGCAAGTCCGGCTTACACGCAGGTTTTCTTGATGTGGCGAGAAGCGTGATTCCTCGAATGCGGTCTGCCGGATCTGCAGCTGGAAAGAAAGTCTTCTGGGGAACAGGGTGATCGTAGGTGATGAAGCGCTGTCCAACGTATTCTCCTCCATATCATTCATTTCGAACGCCACAACCGACCCTTTTCCTTCTCGGTCGGTTTTTGGTCTTCTAACTGTCAGCCACTACAAATCAGCACCCTTGTGTGAGACGTCCGCGAATCGCAACTGTACCAGCTCGCTTACCCTGATAAAACCCAGAAATGCTAGCATAACCATGCGCACCCCTCGATCGCTACGGCTGAGCCCAATCCACAATTCTGTCAACGTCCTCCTGTACTGTTTTTGACCTATGACGGGCTGTTGGTCCACACTGATTCCCGCTAGAAGGTTAGCCTGGATCTCCTCATCGACGTTGGGCAACGGATAAAAAAAAGCGAGAGTGCTGCCAGGTGGTATCCCAAGGTCCTGGTCCTCCCTTCATTGAAAAGGTTAGCCAAAAATACATTCCATATTTTGTGGATTGTGGTGAATAGGACTCCAGACGCCAAGAAGTTTCTCCGCACCCTCTTATAGATTTGAAGTGTTCCCGGAGCTACGGCTGTATTCAACCATCCATTGATTATCCTCTTACAGTCCAGCTCCGACCGCTAGCCAAACCGTCTTTCCCGCCATCAGAGCGAAAAATATGTGAGATGTCCACCAGCGGAAATCCCAGAATACCACTACTTTTATTTTTCTCTACCTCACTTCAAAACATTGGCAATGACAAGAAGGAGGAAGAACACACCATTCAAGGCTTGAGGACTACCATTTTTGAGCCTGGGCTGAGCGTCGTGTGCCACTGCTACGTGATTCTCGTCTTTGGAAACAAAATTCCTGCATTTGTTGTTAGCCGGACTTGCAAACATATCAACTGTACACGTCTCCCCTACTCTGGGGGACGTGTACAGTTGATCAAAAATTTCGTCTTTTATACACCAATCGTCTAGATGAATGCATCTGGATGCTTCGTCCGCTTCAGAGTTGAAATCGCAGGAAATCCAGACAAATTCTACTTCAGCTTGCAAGTGGTCACTGATTTCCCAAATAGATTCAGCAATATTCTGTAGGTGTGGTTTCGTGCTGCCTTTATGCAGGATAGCTACCGCCGCCCGATTACCGCAATGTCAATGCGACTTCTTCGCTGAAAAGATATCTGGAAAGGTTTTCAATCCGACAGGAATTCCAAAAAGTTCTCTGGATGTGGTAGATGCACCTAACATATTCCGTGGAAAATTACAAGAAGATGAAATCTTATTTTGTTCGTTAATATATAGAATAGAACCAACCCCGAACTGAGAAGCATTCGAATAAGCTACCAGAGCATCAAATAAGTTGTTACAAGAAAGTATCGGGGTTCCCACAAAGCTTCTATCAAATTCTAACCAACCTCGAATTTCTCTTCTCTCGGCGGGGTCCAAGGACCATCGATAGGATAAGGCCATACACTGCTGCTCTTTTTGTGCCACCGCCGTCATGACGGTCTTCCACATTTGCCTTTTCTTTAAAGGAAGAACTAAATACATTGGTGCTAGTCTTCCTTGCCACTTTAAACAGTCTAGAAGTAGAGAACTACGCTCATGTAGGAGACGGTGGCTGAGTTACGGGCTTTTAGTCGTTCTTCCAGTGTCCAATTCAGAGTGGAACGCTTCAAGTCACCCAACCAAACTAAATTTTGTAGCGGGATCCAGGTACATTTTTTTTTGGCTAACAGGAATCCGGAACTTTTGGGGTCTTTGTGGACATTTCCCACAAGTTCTTTGCATCTGTATGAGGAATCTGCCCAAATTATATCACCGTCTAGGTGGACGGCAATTTTAATCCCCTGGAATAGCCGTTTTGCCAAAAGCGGTTTTACTAACTTTGTGAAGATCTCCAGGAGCTTTGGATAAGCCGAACGGCAAAAAAAAATGAGAAATCTGCTCTTTCATTCGGAACCTAAGTATTAGGTTGTTGCGAAAATAATTGCCGTTTCACGGTATGCTTGAAAAAAAGACTTTTTTCTTGCCCATTTCAACTTTTTCAAGCCAAAATATGCTAGCTCCTGATAGGGTTTGTTCTGCTCTTTAGATGCTTGTTCAATAATCTGGCTAGCTCTTCCCTGGACTTTTATATAGGGTCGCGAAAAATGGTGAGCCAACGCGATTTTCAAGTGATCATTTTGTACGAGTTCAAACTCAGCCAATCTGCAGCGGTAGCAGCCCGTAATATAGCGCTTGCTTTTGGCACGGACTCTCCTTCCGAAAGGACAGTGAGGTGCTGGTTCGCAAAATTTTCTTCCGGCGATTTTGATCTCGAAGGTAAACCCGGTCGTGGTCGAAGGATGTCGCTGGACGATCAAGCATTGAGAGCAGCGGTGGAAACGAAACCCGATACTACTATTCGTACGTTGGCGGCAGGCCTGGGGGTTCACTATGCTACAGTTTCAAAACATTTGGCCTCCATTGGCATGGTGAGAAAAATGCAAAAGTGGACACCCCATGATCTGACCGATGACCAGCAATCCACCCGCAACGAGATCTGTTCTAACCTCCTCGTTCGCCAGAAGAACGAGCCATTTCTTGACCGTTTATTAACTGATAATGAAGAATGGCTCCTATTTGATAATAAGAAACGTGGTTATGTATGGGTAGACAAGTTCTCTACCCATCCAAGCTTCCNTCCTCGTTCGCCAGAAGAACGAGCCATTTCTTGACCGTTTATTAACTGATAATGAAGAATGGCTCCTATTTGATAATAAGAAACGTGGTTATGTATGGGTAGACAAGTTCTCTACCCATCCAAGCTTCCCTAAACCAGATCTTCACCCTAGATAGGTTATGTTGACAGTTTGGTGGTGTTGTAAGGGTGTTATTCACTATAGCCTCCTGCAACCTGGTCAGGCTGTTACGTCAGAGTCTTACTGTTGTGACTTAGACCTGATGTATGAAAAGTTGCGACAAATGTGGCCGGCAGTGGTAAACAGGTGGGCCTGTCCTGCTCTAAGATAACTCTAGGCCTCACACTTCAAAACACACCCGGCAAAAACTGACGCAGTTGGGCATCGAGGTTCTCCCTCATTCACCTTACTCTCCAGACCTCTCCCCTACCAACTATCACTTTTTCCGGGCTCTCGAAGCAAACATGCGTCAGCAGCAGTTTCCTGATTTGGAGCATGTTGGAATTGCCTTCCAAGAGTTCTTAAAATCTTGTGATGTCAGTTTCTATTGTAGAGATGTAAATGAATCACCGATCGTTGGCAGAGATGTGTAGAATCTGAAGGGTTTTATTTTGATAAATAAAGTTGAGGTTGAACAGAGTTACAGCATTTTGAACTGGACAGTCTATTTCGGCAATTAATTTCGCAACAACTTGATACTTTGACCAAACCGGATTAATTTTTACATGGTGATAACCGGACTCTAGGTCAAAACTGGCCATGTAACCATTTTTTAGAAGCAAATAAAGGACTTTGGACAGGTCTTCAAACTTTACTTTAGTTCTCTCTGTAGGGTTATTGAGAGCTGAAAGATACAGGATCAAGTGTAACTTTTTAGATTGAGCGACTGAAAGAGGATTACCTCTAATCAAAAAACTAAGCCATTTATTTATTTCTTGGATGGCTCCGCATGCCGCATGCCAGCGAATTACTGATTTGAGGGTCTACAAACTTATGGTTTTCTTGGGCGGAAGATGAATTGCCTCTTACTAAACCTTGAGGAGGAATGCTGGTGAATTTCGGTGAATATCCGCACAAAACTATATCTTGCGTGAATCTTGATAAATGTAAATCTCGATAAATGTAATGACATCCAAAACTGAACTTTCTCATAATTGTGAATGTTGCCAGCAATAAACTCACGTTTTCGTTTTGGTGCTCTCTTGCATTCTTCAGCGAAATGGCCGAAACGGCCACAGTTGTAGCAATTTGGCCTAGGACGTCCTTGAAATCCCTGTGGCTGCGGCTACTGCCGGCCCATCTGACAACCGTGGTACTGTGGTCCTGGTTGGTAGGCGTGAAAGGGTTGAGGGCCTCGAGGGACGGGTTCCCAAGCCGCCCCTCCCTATGGAAAGGGCTGTCTCGGATGCACGTAAGGGTGCGTGCGAGTCTTCCCTACTGCTGCATGGGAAACTGCTGGTTTTTTATCTGAGCATAAACGATTTGCAAGTAAAAACACGGAAAGGTTTCAAAAATTCTGTTTAAGAAACACACCTTTCTTTTTCCTCTCTCTTAGAAAAGCCGCCAAAATCGGATAGGATGTCTGCATGCTCTCGGCTCTTGAATGCTGGTCATAGAAGTCGAATACTTTAGGATCTGTGTCGGCTACTATGAGGCAATAAGGCTATGGCACGGCTCAGGTTGCTCTAGATTTCGAAGTCGTCTGGAGTCCATTGGCTGCGTGGGCGCTGTCTGCATTATTTATTTATTTATTTATTTATTTATTTATTTATTCATTTATTTATTTACTATGCGCCGCCATGTACGACACGCCATCAAAATCGAAAGAACCTAGTTAACGTAAAACAACAGGCAACCGAAATAATGAAAAATGAAAACAAACACAGCTAAAGCAAGCAAATTAGTCAGAACGAAAACATAGAAGCTAGCCATCATAGACCTCCCGCGTAAAGTCCTCAGATTAGTACACGCACCAAAAAAAGGTGGAACCAGAAAATAACGGGTGTTCCTCCCAAAATAGGTGCAGCTATCACCCCACTAATGGAATTCGTCAGCGAACCTGGTGCCGGAGGTTAGCTGACCTAAACCCCGATTTGTAAGGTATGCCTAGCACCTTCTCGGGAGGGAACAACGAGGATTTCCCTGCTAGTAGGAGAGCAAAACATGCTTCATACAATCTGGAGATGGATAGCATTGACACATTTTACTTTTGTTGGACTGCTGCAGGAGGGCTGTAGGGGTGGAACGTTCACGAGGATGAAAGGCAGATATGCACTCTTTCGAAAAGACAAAGATAGGCATTTCTCCGCTAGAACACCAGGAACAGTGCAGAAAAGTAGGCGAAAACGCAAGTGGGTAGCTCATGGTCCAGCAGTCCCGAATCTTACTGCATGCGTGAGATGCGAGAAGAAGCGTGAGTTGAGTTTATCGGGATGGTCTCACTGAAATATAAAGACGAGGAGAAGACAAAAAACCTTCTTAATAATCAAGATTCACCCTAATCGTCCATATCAAGTAGATTCAGTACTTTTAGTTTACACATCCCTTTAGTTTTGCTTGAAACAAAAACACTTAGGCGCTGACAATAGCTGATCTGGTAGTCTCTGAAGCCATCTTGATGTCCTATGATTATCGTTCTTATTTCTTCGTTGGGCACCCTATCGCATCGAGTGACTCCCATGCTTCACTGCTCCTATACCTTCATGGGGAAGTAATTCCATTCTTCGTTGTTTTCTAAAGGTTTTATAGGTCCACATCGAAATATCCTTAATTTTTGCACAAATTTTGCAGGCAAATCTCGGATTGTTCTTTCCTTTTCAAAATAAACTAGTACTTCTCCTCAAAAACCACTTTTCGGAAACCTCCAAAGGATAGCTGTAAATAAGTTGCACTAATTCCTGCAAAGATGCCTAGAATCATAAATATGTCAACTTTTCTGAAACCTTCGAACGTCGAGGAAAAACTATTGAAAGGATGAAAAGGGAACGTTTTGGTTTGCTCGTGAAGGACAGAGAGGCCGCCCGCCGAGTGGCAATCGCCTCAGGCCGCGTCACACCGTCTCACGCAATGTCAAGGTACGATATGGCTTCTGCTGGAATACACACGAATATTTGAGCAATTTTCAGTAAGTTTTAGCCTACTGCTTTGCAAAGTTTTATCATCCTTTGGCATCTATTGCAGATACTATAATTCTTTCGGGAGGATGACGAGGGAGAGAGAGGAAGCTCTCTGAAAGCGGATCAAGGACCGACTGCAGCTGAGAAGCGAGAATTCTCAGCACTTCAAGATGAAGAAAGCATTTTGAGGGGTGCATTTCTAGCCTTTTTGGAAACAATTCATCAGAGTTAATTTCAAAAAGGACATCAGGGGGTACTCTTACATATGAGACCATCAATGGAAAGTTTGCATCCCCAGCAGTGTGAGTACATGTTTCAGACTCCTCGTTCACAGTTATCATTTGTATCCACCATTTATTTCAGAAAAAAAACGAAACGAAGACGTTTCGATTTGAAAGAAGGAGAGAAATCCCCATGAAGGTATAGGAGCAGTAGCATGTGGAGTCACTCGATGCGCTAGGGTGCCCAACGAAGAAATAAGAACGATAATCATAGGACATCAAGATGGCTTCAGAGACTACCAGATCAGCTATTGTCAGCGCCTAACTGTTTTTGTTTCAAGCAAAAACTAAAGGGATGTGTAAACTAAAGGTACTGGATCTACTTGATATGGACGATTGGGGTGAATCTTGATTATTAAGAAGGTTTTTTGTCTTCTCCTCGTCTTTATATTTCAGTGAAACCATCCCGATTAACTCAACTCACGCTTCTTCTCGCATCTCACGCATGCAGTAAGATTCGGGACTGCTGGACCATGAGCTACCCACTTGCGTTTTCGCCTACTTTTCTGCACTGTTCCTGGTGTTCTAGCGGAGAAATGCCTATCTTTGTCTTTTCGAAAGAGTGCATATCTGCCTTTCATCCTCGTGAACGTTCCACCCCTACAGCCCTCCTGCAGCAGTCCAACAAAAGTAAAATGTGTCAATGCTATCCATCTCCAGATTGTATGAAGCATGTTCTGCTCTCCTACTAGCAGGGAAATCCTCGTTGTTCCTTCCCGAAAGGTGCTAGGCATACCTTACAAATCGGGGTTTAGGTCAGCTAACCTCCGGCACCAGGTTCGCTGACGAATTCTATTAGTGGGGTGATAGCTGCACCTATTTTGGGAGGAACAGCCGTTATTTTCTGGTTCAACCTTTTTTTGGTGCGTGTACTAATCTGAGGACTTTACGCGGGAGGTCTATGATGGCTAGCTTCTATGTTTTCGTTCTGACTAATTTGCTTGCTTTAGCTGTGTTTGTTTTCATTTTTCATTATTTCTTTTGCCTGTTGTTTTACGTTAACTGGTTCTTTCGATTTTGATGGCGCGTCGTACATGGCGGCGCATAGTAAATGAATAATGAAATAGATAATGCAGACAGCGCCCATTCAGCTTGAACTGCGTGCACAAAGACTGCGTTGGTATGGCCACGTGATGAGATGGCCATCAGCGCATCCTTCTCGGCAGGCAGTGGAAATGAATGTTACTGGAAAGCGCTCTAGCGGTGCACCGAAGAAACGATGGAGGGATGCTTTATCGAAAGACATGAAGGAGGTTGGAGTTACGAAGGAAGACACCCAAGACCGTGATCTCTGGCGTAGAAGAACCAATAAAGCGGACCCTCCGAATGGGCGGGATTATAACACATTATAAGTTATATTACATTACACATTATAAGTTTCCTTTACCTTACTGATGAGTGCAGGAGGAAACTTATAACATAGTTAGTCTTCGTATAAGGATAATGCACGAAACGAAAACTAACCATAGATCCAACATAATATTATAAAATTAACTCGGCTGTAGCTCATATGGAAGCTCGAGGGAAACCCGTCTCCATATGACTGCAGTACCTAATAAAGGGCATTCTTCCACTCATATCAATCTATAATACATTTCCGGATCTTCAATACATATTGTAATTGCAATGATTATTACAATTTCTTAACCAAAAAACTATCTACTGCTAAAGTGTTTCGCTCATATTACATCTTAGCTCTTTCTTCTTTATTCTTCAACAACCAGAATGTTCATCAACAAATAACAGTAAAAATTTTTGGCTCTACCTATTCTATTTTACTTACACGTTCCTTAACGATCAGTTGGTTACTCGCTGTACCATGACGCTGAACTTCCATTTAGAACCTTACCATCCTTCATTTACGTAACACACACATATATCTAACTATGAATGTAGTTACCTGGATTTAGACATTAGTATAAACAATAATTTCATAGACACGAAAATGTATAACAAAACGGATTTTTCGGTTTCCCCATAAAAAGATTCCCACATTCCTCTACAAACATCTCAATTACAATCAAAAAAGCAACTATTAGGCTGTTGCGAAAATAATTGCCGTTTTACGGTATGCTTGAAAAAATTTTTTTCTTGATCAATTCAACAACTTCAAGCCAACTTGTGCTAGCTCCTGGTAGGGTTTGTTCTGCTCTTTCAGAAGCTTCTTCAATAATCTGGCTAGCTCTTCCCTGGACTTTTTTATAGGGTCGCGAAAAATGGTGAGCCGACGGAATTTTTGAGTGATCTTGTTGTACGAGTTCAAACTCAGCCATTCTACAGCGAAAGCAGCCCGTAATATAGCGCTTGCTTTTGGCACGGACTCTCCTTCCGAAAGGACAGTGAGGTGCTGGTTCGCAAAATTTTCTTCCGGCGATTTTGATCTCGAAGGTAAACCCGGTCGTGGTCGAAGGATGTCGCTGGACGATCAAGCATTGAGAGCAGCGGTGGAAACGAAACCCGATACTACTATTCGTACGTTGGCGGCAGGCCTGGGGGTTCACTATGCTACAGTTTCAAAACATTTGGCCTCCATTGGCATGGTGAGAAAAATGCAAAAGTGGACACCCCATGATCTGACCGATGACCAGCAATCCACCCGCTACGAGATCTGTTCTAACCTCCTCGTTCGCCGAAAAACGAGCCATTTCTTCACCGTTTGATAACTGTAGATGAAAAATGGCTCCTATTTGATAATAAGAAACGTGGGTATGTATGGGTAGACAAGTTCTCTACCCCTCCAAGCTTCCCTAAACCAGATCTTCACCCTACTCTGATGTTAAATGGCAATACATTTGGCAAGACAATGTGTTTGGCAAGACAGTTTACGGGATAAAATTTTGTTTGGCAATACATTTTACGGGAGAATGAGTGAAGAGCCTGTATGGCGATACAATTGGCAAGACAATGTGTTTGGCAAGACAGTTTACGGGTGTTTGGCGATACAAATGGCAAGACAGTGTGTTTGGCAAGACAGTTTACGGGACTTCTTGTTTGGCAATACATTTTACGGGACTTCTTGTTTGGCGATACATTTTACGGGTTAATATGTTCATTTCATTCTTAGCGGGTGATTCAATCATCATCGGTGTCGACTCGGATGGCGCAGTTGGTAAAGCAGCGGACTCCCAATATCAGAACCACGGTACGGTTCCCGGTGTTATCAGAATTTTCGCGAATTCGAGCTTGTTTGGCGATACAAAGGGCGAGGTTTGTTTGGCGATACATTTTACGGGACTCCTTGGTTGGAGATACATTTCACGGGGTTTGTTTGGCGATACATTTTACGGGGTTTGTTTGGCGATACAATTTACGGGGTTTGTTCGGCGATACATTTTACGGGAGCTCGTGTTTGGCAATACATTTGACGGGGTTCGTTTGCCTGGCTAGTTTGCTAGCTCGTCTGCGAGGTTGCCAAACAAACCTCGCCAAATGTATTGCCATTCAACATCAGAGTAGAAAGATTATGTTGAAAGATTGGTGGTGTTGTAAGGGTGTTATTCATTATAGCCTTCTGCAACCTGGTCAGGCTGTTACATCAGAGTCTTACTGTTGTGACTTAGACCTGATGTATGAAAAGTTGCGACAAATGTGGGCGGCAGTGGTAAACAGAGGTGGGCCTCTCCTGCTCCAAGATATCTCTAGGCCTCACACTTCAAAACTCACCCGGCAAAAACTGACGTAGTTAGGCATCGAGGTTCTCTCTCACCCACCTTACTCTCCAGACCTCTCCCCTACCGACTATCACTTTTTCCGGGCTCTCGAAGCAAACCTGCGTCAGCAGCTGTTTCCTGATTTGGAGCATGTTGAAATTGCCTTCCAAGAGTTCTTAAAATCTTGTGATCTCAGTTTCTACTGCAAAGGTACAAATGAATTACCGGATCGTTGGCAGAGATGTGTAGAATCTGATGGATTTTATTTTGATAGATAAGGTTGAGTTTGAACAGAGTTACAGCATTGCGAACTGGGCTGTCTATTTCGGCAATTAATTTCGCAACAACCTGATATATACACAGAAGTATTAAGAACTGCACGCACATGTTCAAAAAGAGAAGATTTCATAACTCGATTAAAACGTACAAAGCATTTGCTATTAACACTAGGCTACGATCAATTCGTTATTGAAAGCTCTTATCTTCGCTGTTTGTATAAAAACCAATTCATTTTACACAAATTTAGGATAGATTGCCACGCAAAAAGATTTATAGAACAACTGTTCTGATAACAAATCTTAGCAGTGATCTTAGCAGTGATATATTACCTCATTTAAAAGTGTTCAAATAACAAAACATCAGAAAATCTTACTCTTACTCTTATCCAATGTTCATATCTGTTAGTCGTTTGTGCTATATTTATGTTGTCCATGTCTAACCAGTTGTCTTCGACTGCATAATTGAATCATGAAAACACCATAATTGATAAGGTAAGTATCTTTTTTATATGTACCCATCAAGGCCTACATCTGATATCACCTCTCAGAAGTATTCCTCATTTTTCTTCATGCAACCAGAGGGACTGCCATATTGGAACTTTCAAGTGAGGTGAGTTTTCAATCTATTTAACAAATCGGACACGCTCGTTTCAATCAATATCGTATGTGCTTGATGGTGCACAACCGCACAACATACCTTCAGGTAAGTACATCACTACCGACACTTTTTTGAATAGTGTCTAACTGTACTTGATTGTGTATGTTTGTGTGTATGTAAATGTGTGTCCATGTAGCATATATGCATGTATGTGTGTATGTGAAAGTACAGTGCGTTGTGTGCAAAAACACCTAACATATATGTGTGTGTGCATGTACATTACACATTGTCAAGATACACGATACACACATCATAAGTTTCCTATACCTCACTGATGAGTGCAGGAGGAAACTTATAACGTAGTTAGTTTTCGTATAAGGATAATGCACGAAACGAAAACTAACCATAGATCCAACATAATATTATGAAAATAAACGCTAAGACGAAGAAGAACATATAGGAGCAGTGCTCCGGAGCCGCTCGCTGCGCTGTGCTGCATCGCACTCTTCTTTGTTTTCTGGTTGTCCCACTGACGTCACCATTCGCATCTTCGCTTCAACCATTGTCGTTGGACGGCCAGAAAATCAGGTCTACTGGCTTCCATGTAGCCAGAGAGAAGATGAAATGGGCAGGAGCAATTCTGAATGTCACTAAAATGGAGTATTTAGCTCTAGAATTAATGACTGCGGAGTTACACGATTTGGATCGCGATGGACCCGCGGTGCACAGATCTCTGTGGCGAACCGATCTCGCAAGGCGGACCTCCACACACTCGACATTTGCCTGGAAGGTGCTGACAAGAACGAGATTAAAAAAGAGAAATGTGAGATGCGATTGGCTGAGTGCATAAGAAAACTGAATCATAAGACTTAATTTGACGAGAAGGGTAGGTTTGTATCCCAAGGCCTCCGAAGTAAACGTGGGTAAGCAC
The DNA here is from genome assembly GCA_000688135.1 of Ancylostoma ceylanicum. Classification (NCBI taxonomy): domain Eukaryota; kingdom Metazoa; phylum Nematoda; class Chromadorea; order Rhabditida; family Ancylostomatidae; genus Ancylostoma; species Ancylostoma ceylanicum. Next base: position 21,647 of record JARK01000353.1, read on the forward strand.
AAGGACAAGAAAACTTTTCAAGAATCAAACTGGATAGGCTATGATAACATCAGAAGAGAGCCTGAAAATTTGTTAGTGAATATTGCAATGAATACTACGAAACTGCCTCGCTTATGTTGCGGTAGGACAGTGCGGTATAAGTTTTGCTGATTTGAAATTTCAAACTGGGATGGGGAATCGTCAATTTGATTTTGAGATTTCGACCAAAGACTGTGCGAAATTTCCACGGAGACTTTGGACAAGTTGGAAAAGTTCAGGACCTAGGAATGCAAGTCTTATAAGGCGTTGCCCCATGCACCCCCACCAGCTAGCAAGATGTCCTCTTTTTCATGGAAATCCATGGAAAGCCCTGGGAACCTACGAGAACTTAGGCAAACGGGTATACTAGCTAACCCCATTGATCTTCTTTTCGAGCACTTAGGGTTGAAATCTTACTTGCATGAAGTAGTCGCATGCACTGCATGGGCAGGTAAGGCTGACTTTCAACCGTTAATTGTTGAATTTGATGAGTGGATGAGCTGACAGCATTTACGGCGATCACCAGGCGATTAGTGGCGGGAGTGGCAAAGCAGACGGAAATCACCATGGCAAAAACTTGGTATTCTCATGTTCTCGTGTCTGTTAGGGTGAATATTATGTAAGGTCATGCAAGCGAAGAGCACTAGAAAAATCCGGCATTGCACGGGCAGCCAGATTGGTGAATCGATTGACCATTTTTAGGAATATTCGATTCATTTATCTGCGTGAGCGGGACTTAATCGGATCTGCAATAATTTGTATCTGAAGTCGACTACTGATTCATTCCCTCACTGTTTCGACCATCCTTTCATGAATGAATTGGAGCGGTTTTACACCCTTTGTGCTTGTTTTGGCTGGACTTCGCAGATATCCGCGAGTACTACAATCTTCATCTATGGCAAGCACAATTGCACACTGTCTACCTTAGGTGAATAATGCAAAGCCTATAATTCAGGGTTTTTCTCTTAATTACTAAACAAAACTTATTGACGTTCTTCTTATCGATTTCAGATGCTTCATCTTGTGATTCGCCATTCTTGAGCTGGAATCATTTTTTACACGTTGGTTTTGTTTCACTCCTGAGTGCTCGTTGCTTCTGATTTCATGGATCACTAGCAAAGCGCGTTTCTGCTGTATTTTAACCAGGCTCACCCAGAACTAGAGTTAAAACTAAAACTATCACTGCTAATACACGAGTCCCAAAACTAAAACCAAAATCTTACATCAAAATATGTTTGCAGTGTTCACACGAGGAGAGACACTGTATATCGAAACACTTCAGTGCAGTTTTATTTTTTTGGCTGTTCACTGAAGCCAACCTAAACTATGGAATTAATTTTGAGAATATCTCCCCTTCGAGGCGAGTGTGGCGCAGTGATAAGAGGCTCGCTCCGCACGCACACGGTCGATGGTTCGATCGCGCCAGTGGTCAACAAAGCCATCCATCCTCCGGGGTCGGTAAATTGGTACCAGAGGAGTGTGTGAGGATGAAGCACTGACTTGGTTCATCGGATGCCCCCCGCAAGTCACTGTATAGGGGACATACGCATTCAACGCCTCTACGATGATCAGACGAAGTCGAATGCGTGGCGCATCCCTCGTGACGGGATTGATCAACGCCGACCACTTTATACACTTTGTCTACCTTTCGAGTCATGAACGAAAAGGATGTTCGTTATAATGGACACAATTTCACTACTTTTCAACATGATGCAAATGAATATGCGCCGGATCCCAAAGTGGGAGGGAGACGGGCTCACGGTGTGATAAGCGTGTGCCTGCCTTCAGAGACGTGGAATCGCCTGGGTCAAAAAAGAAATGCACGAAGGCATGTCTAATTCTACTCGAGGTGTACTCCGGTATTCATTGCGGCTCTCTCTCCTACATGCTTCTCTACCTCTCCTACACCTACTTGCTCATTATCTCCTTCGCTCCTCTGTGGCTTCTCCATTCGTGTCTGAGTGAACCACCTCCTTATTTCTGTTCACATACACCGGTAAACTCTTATCACTTGGCTACCACAACATCCTACTGATGTGTTAATAGAATAGAATGAAATAAAATGCCATCCCATGTCTTTCCAAGCTAGATGAATTAAGTTGATCTGAAGTGAGCGTTACGAAATACTACATCGTGCACATGTGTTCCGTCGGTCTACGTATGAGATTTCATATCTCATCAGAGGGTTTTTATCGTCTACACTTTGTTTGTAGATCGTGTTCAGTTGAATCCGTAGATGCTCAAGTTCTGCTGTCTGCTCCAATACTGTGGAACTCCTTCTTTAGCCATCATTTCCATCCACCACAAAATCTTAGAGAAATGCTCTTTCTCAAGCAAAAAAAGAATTAAAATCTTATTTTGTGGCATGCAGTAGCGGGTGCACCGCTAACATCTGTAATACATATTAGGAGAGTTTGAAAGAGCCCAGATCTCAATAAAGCTGAACATGTCTAGCTTGGTATCGGGAATTACGGGAGTCAGCATTGATGCAGAAGGAAGATTTGGACAGGTTGGTGAAAACACTTATAGAGAGTTACTGCTAAATTGAATCTCAAGTAGGCCTGACACATCTCAATCACTGAGCTCTTAGCTCACACGTACCACTAGATACGAGTGCGCCCTAGTGTGAAGGAATCATTTTAAGGTCGAATTTCACTTACAAAAACCATTCCGTGGCCCTGGATAACACCAAATCGCAGATGTAAACCCTCTCTCCGCTAAACGACCTTCGCTAATTTTTTCCCAAACAAATTAACGAGTGTTATGGCTGGGTTTCAGCCGTGTTAGCCGTTTCCGGTCACACTTCAGTGTCTACAACTCTCTTGAAAACTTGAATTTCCAAGCACAAAAGTTATGGAGAAAAGTTGAGAAGGCTATGTAATCTTGCCCGAAAATGACTGCCGTTATGCGCAAATGGACTTTTTCTTCTGCTCATTTTGAGCAGCTTCGAGCAAATTCGTGTGACCTTCTGGTAAAGCTTCCCCTCCTCTTTCAATGGCTCCTCCTCCTGAGGATGCTGACTAGTTCTCCTCCATGGCTTTTTTATAGAGTCGCAAACAACTAATGAGCCGACACGATTTTCGGGCGATCATAGCTAATGGATTCGAACACGATTACTCTGTAACTGACGTGTCCAGTAATCTAGCGTTTGTTTTGCCTCGGAATCACCTTTCCAATGGACAGCAAGCTACTGGTTAGCGGAGAAATCTTGCGGCGATTTTAAACTCGAATACAACCACGGTCGAGGTTGCAGGATATCACTTGACGATTAGGCGTTGAAGGCAGCCGTGGGACTTATATCGGTTTCTACAATTTCGACGTTGAGATTGGGGGTGGATTGTCACCATACTACAGTTTCAGGGCTCGGGGCTGAATTGAGCTCAGTGGGCATGTGGGAAAGAAGTGAACAACTTGCAATTTGACTGATAACTAGTGTCTCACCCGCTATGACACTTTCTCCAACTCAATTTTTCGCCCCAAAAACGTCCCGCTTCCAAACCTTGTAACTGCTGCAGATGAAGCATTGTTGAGCAGGATAAAAGGAAGCGAGATTGTGTACGGGTGTAGGCGTTTCGCTCTCCTCTAAGCCATATTTTCACTTTAGGGAGGTTGTGTTAGAGGTTTAGCGGTACTGTGAGAGTACGATTCATTGCATCCTCTTCCAACATAACGTCAGACATAGAGAGCAAAGTTCTAGCACTGTAATTTTTAGTGGACGTCTAGAAGTCTGCAGTAAAGTTAGTCGACAGTGGTGAGCAGAAGCAGATTTTTCGTTGCTCTATGGTAACGCTGAACCTCACACTTTAAAACTTACCCAAGAAAATTTGATGCAAGAAAATGTGGCACCGAAGCTTCCATTCAGTTTGGGAGTTCTTGTGGAAACTCAGTAGATTTGTGGATCAATGAACTGCTCTCATGCCCGAGCATTATTATGATAACCATTACTTTTACGCGCCGCTCATCTCACTAACGAAACTCTACAAACTAGCAATATCAAGACCATGCTACCATATATTAACGGACTTAATTTGTTTACAATGTGTGTACGAATGTGTGTTGTACCGTTATGAAATTCTACGATTGCTCAGTGATGGTGATTTTAAAATCATATTAAAAGCCAGGAACGGGTGTGGTGGCCTGGAGTGGGTAGGAATGAGAACAAGGAGAAGGTCGGATAGAGTGCGACGGGGCCAACGATGGAGAAGGGTTGCGCTGGCGTCTACGATGGAGAAGGGTTGCGCTGACGCCTGAAAGCGCCAGGAGACAGGTCCAACGTTGTGATAAGGGTGTGCCGGCGCCCAAAGTGGGGGAGGGGGGCGACGAAAGTACCGCTGTGATAAGGATACGCCGACGCCCAAAGTGGGGGGAAGACGAATCCACCGCTGTGATAAGGGCGGGCGAGGCAGCGCCCGAAGTGGGGGGAGACGGATCAACCGCTGTGATAAGGGTGCGCCGGTGCCCGAAGTGGGGAGAGACAGGTCTGTTGCATTAGGGTGTTCCGACATTTGAAAGTGTAGGAACGTCTGTACACGGGTCCAACGGTATGATACCACCGAATGATACTCTGAACTTTCGTACCACGGTGGGCCCACCCTTATCCCACGGTGGACCCCCAACTGACGGTTGGCCCACCGTTATCCCCAGGTTATCCCACCCTCGTCCCCCGATGACGGCGTTCGCCCCCACTTGCTCCACCGTTTGCCCACCATTGTTATCAATCCCACGGTGGACCCACCATTTCCCCACGGTGGGTCCACCATGCTTGGAAAACCCACGGTGGGACCACTATTCGCCCACCATTCACCCACCGTTATCCCACGATTCGATGTTTCTATGTAAACATTTGTTGAACAGCTGCTGATACTGGCAGAAACCGTATATAAGCCGACTGCGGGGTGTGAAAGCCAGAGTCTTGTCTCCGCTTAGGTGGAGACTAGACAAGCCCTACGGGACTTGTCTCGCCGGCTGTGGCCCGGTGGAAACCGTGGCCCAGCGAAAGGTCAGGCAAGATGACTGCACACCGCCCCTGCTCTTCCATACTCGTATGTTCGAGCTAACTTTCATCACTTGACCAGTCACAAAAGACGAACCATTTTTGTAATCGTCCAATACGAACCGGTGGCTTATTAGGATTAATACGAAGAAAGTATGGAAGGAAAAGTCATGCGAGTGAAGCGAGCATTGAGGAAAGCCTGGAGGTCCGGCGTCAGCCGGACCGCCAGACTTGCCAAAATAATAAAATTCAAGAAATCTACGAACGCACATTTAATCAATCATGAGGTAAGTCATATCGGTTTAGCTGTGAAGGGCAACCTCTGAGCAAAGTACGCAAGCAATGGTTTGCTCACTTTTGTTATTGAATAAATGTCCCATATAACAACGACTTATTTGCGGAACACTACTATAAAAGCAAATTGATTGCCGCACCGCATATTTTTCCCCATACGAATTTTCACCTCTTGACTCCGGAAGATAGCAGCAACAGACTCAGAGTGTCTATGAACCTATACGTACGTCTGCTCGAAAAATATGTGGTGATCTATTCTGTTCTACCTTTCATATGATTCAATCACTTTCATTTGGGTTAGTTCCGGATAGTTGCACCGAGCAACTGTAGCGGCTGCATTTGTTTTGCTGCACATCTACTTAATAATATTAGGTCGTCAAGTATGAAATGTCTGATTTTTTGAGAGGTCAGTTTGACAGCTGGTATCTTCGGGGTTTCTTTAGGCCACTCTTATCTTCCTCTCCATTACGAAGGTACATTCTCCCTCTCTCAAAATCACCTATTTAATTTCTGACGAACTTTAAAATTTTTGTTTGAGAGGAACTTTTGTGAAACTACTCAAAGACAAAAAATCGTATCATTTCGGAATATGGGTTCCATCACGGAGCCTGTAAAGTAAGGACAACTCGAAATACTCTAGAATTGTTTGGAAAGGGAGTGGCTAATAAAGGAACGGGACATCGTTGTTTTGAGAAATTTCTTCCTGGAGATATAAACCTGCAAAGTGAGCGTTGTGATGAACCTGGATTATGATGCGTTGGAAGCTGTGGCTTGAGCGGATAGGAGCCACAGTATGCCTGTATATGCAGCAAGGTTTGGCGTTCCTAACCCTATATTATTCAGGTGTTCAAGGCAATACGACAAGGTAAAGTGGCTCGATGAACGAATTTTTCACAGTTTGATCCCCAAAAATTGGTGCCATTTTTTGACCATTTTTTGCAAAACAGCGCTGCGCAAACCAGGGGAGCAAGGAGAGGAGTCCACCTGCCATTCGTTGCACTGGCCAAACCTTGCTCTACTTGACCACAACTTCTCCCAAGTATTAGTCCACTTCTTGGTAGAGAAAATTTTCCACTTTCAACATCATGTTGGAAATGCCCTTCGCCAACTTATCGCCACTTGCTTCCCTGGCTTCCAAGCCGTTAGCGCAACCATGCTACAGGTATGATGGCAAGGCTGTGCCGGTAACATAGGGGCGTATTTGGGTTGCTCGTACCCCATCTTGTTGGAGAAACATTACCCGAAACTGTCTCATTCAAAATCAGACATTTCATACTTGACGACCTAATACTATGTGTGTACATATATGGACATTTCACGCCTCCAACCATTCAGCTTTGCGGCTGCTTAACGTTTGACATGTTTCCTTGTTAGAAGCCGCACCCCATTTGATGTGAATTCCTAATTATTTATTTACGGATTCTTCATTATTCCTTTCATCTTCACTCCTTTATTCGTTGCTATCTTTAAAAGCATGTTGTGGAATGCGAGTTGCTCCGCTGGGTTGGCATCGAATTTGAGTGCAGACACTGTCCAGGATATCGTTATAGACTCACTGAATTCCAATTTCTGAGAAATACAAGAACAGCTAATCAAAAAATGAAAGCCACCATTCTGTTGCTTTTCCACATCGTTATGCTGATCACCGAAATAACTCCGCAATGGGTTTACCCGAACTACGGTTATCCTTACTACTGCTACCCCTATGGAGGCGGATTCGGAGTTGGTGAGTTCAAGCATCATAAGCGCAGAATGGGACGAGTATTGATCGTTGTATTCAGACCCGATAACAGGTGCGATACAAGGAGCGATTGAGGGCGGCCTTATGGGACTGCTAATGGGGAAGAAGTAATGAGGAACGCTTATTCTTCTTGAGCGCTATGCAGCTTCAGTGCTTCAGCTGTATAAACTTTTATCACTGCATGAATACTGACTTGTTGGTTATTCAGTTACACTAGTTCCGTTACACTGTTATTTAGTCACACTTAAAGGCAGCACCCACGCTAATCTTCGTCTCTGAGATTTTGAGTGGTTTCAAACTTCAGGCATAGTCCCGACAATTCTGTAGTGGAAGCGCTGTCGGATAACACATCCTACTCGAGATATTACAAGTACAAGTCCCTTGCAACATTTCAACTTTGGGGCGCTGGTACGAGTTGTTCTGTTTTCCAAACGTAGCATTGGAGCGACACTTGACACGGATCAGCTGTTTTTGCCTGCTGTCACGCAGTTTTTCCTATGAAAAAGTCTTTTCCGCACCCTTTTCTCCACAGTTCATCTACTATTCTGATCATAGTTGTCTGAGAACCTTCTTGTTTTCACTTTTCAAGAGTTGCTACCCTTTTTCCGGCTCATGTCATTCAGTTGTTCTCTTTTATTGTAAATTAGCAATACTTCTTCTTGTCCTTTGCCCTAATTTTTTTATTTTTGCTCCACAGATACATCTGTGCAACTTCCATTCTTCTGTTTTCCTATTTCTGTTTTCTTTTGTTCGAGAAAGCTGCAAATCCGGGTAAATACTCAAATTCGGCAAAAAACTACGTGACGACAGAGGCAGCCTTATCGACTTTTTTGTCAGATCGGTTTCACGCAACTCGGCCATTTTTGACCTTACTCAGCGAAATAAGGACATTTAGAAATCGTTTTTCTGGAAGTTTTGACAAAATGACCGATATAGCCGTGCTCCCCGATGTCGTAAACTTAAGATTGCGCCAAAATCTCAATGACAAAAATTTCCGTGGGTGCTGCCTTTAACATCCAAGTTCAAAACTATGAAAACGAGGCGTTGTCAGAGTGGCGAAGGTGAGAGAAGCTTCATTTCTGTAACACACTACAATTTTCACCGGAGTCTGTGTTGTTAGTATTGGAGCAGAACACGAGGTTGTTAACAGCTTTACTAGCTAACGTTTCGGCGGGATCGCCTTCTTCAGAGCCTGCAATGGGTGCGTAATGCAACCTATCCGATCAAACGTCTTTTCAACGCCACAAACGAAACTCTTAGCCCAGTTTTTGATAACACTGTGAGCCCCTTCACCAGAATCACAATTCACCTTAGTATTTACAGTCTTCTCTTCATGCCGAGGTTCATTGAAAGTCGGACATGGAGTTGTCTCAGCTATAACATCAACGAAGATATGGAGTCCACAAGTGGTTGGAAATATCACTGGACGCCTTTTGCATGATAATCTGAGAAATGAATGAATAGAGCAGTGAGCATTAGAAGGGCGATGTTTATGCGGTGAAAGGCAAGAATGGATTAAGGTTCTGCTCTGCGTCTTCGAAAAAATAAGCACCACCAACCGGTCGTTTCACTGTCTTGCCGGGTCTCCGAAGAAGAAACCCTCAGAAAGTCGCATTTTACTGAAATGAATACTCTGGGAAAATTATGCGGCGAAAAGACATGCAAAGCGACTAACTCAATGAGAAAAACGGGCAATAACTGTTTGAGTTATGTAGGACAGATAACTGCAGTATGCATTAACACGTTCGCGACCACGTGCAAGACCGGTCGTGCACTATGCATTCTGTGTCATATCTTCGTGAAATGTCCACACTTAGCTAGTTCTTTCCTAGTCGCATAGTAACAGATATATTACTGAATCACACACGCAGTGGGCAAAGCAGATCTTCTCTTAAATTTTTTTCACAACATATTTCGAACTAAAAGTGCAAGAAGAACAATAAACTTTGAAAAAATTCTAGTAACGGCGAATTGGTAGACAACAGAAATAAAAGGAACTGAGGAGAACTCCAAAAGGAAGCTAACTCTTATTTAAAAAATCTTGCTTTTTATATGGGAAGGAGAAATGCTACCCGCGTGGGACCACGTGCTCGACCGGTCGTGCACGGGTCCCACGTACGCAAAAAGCGCATGTGTCGCGAACGTGCTAACCGAACTAGTTCACCCACTTACAGTCCTTCTCAAAAAGATAGACGGATTGCGCGTCTGCAACATCGTGGCGGGACCTGAACGAGGGATGCGGAGAGAGCACGCTCCAAGTGAGAGGGGCGAGAAGGTCCCGCCGCGATTCTGCAGCCGCGACGATAAGAAACCGCACCCGCAATCCGTTTATCTTTTTGAGGACTGTATCTACCTGTGATCAGAGAGCTTTTTCATATCACTTTTGGGACAGCAAAATTTTTCAGGAGAGTATGCGTATGTAGAACCTCAAATCTAAATTAAACATGAACAACTGGCCTTGTCACCTTAATAGCTAGTGAATGTGCACTAGTGTTGCATCGTGTTTCATAAGCGTCATCGCAAACACGACGTGGCACTTCTTAGGAAGGATCAAAAGCTTCTATTGGTTCAGAAGGAAAACCTTCAAAAACACTGAACCGCTAAACAGTGCAACAAAGAATTTGACAAGCTCACAATTCTGAGGGTGAGATATCCTACATACAAGGACGGTTATCGTAGAATCCTGGCCAATCTCTTCTCACTACTTTTACAAGTGAAAAAATGAACGGAAACGTTCTTTTGTTTGTTTTTTTTTATAGCAGAACCGATGCGGATTGCTTTTATCCACCAATGTGGAAACGGTCTTTTTGGTAGGTGGTGGACAGAGTTTCCTTCACAGACTCTTCACTATTCAGGCAGGCAGGTAGGTAGGCAGACAGACAGACAGACAGACAGACAGACAGACGGACAGACAGACAGACGGACAGACAGACAGACAGACAGTTCCACAGACTCGCATTTCATGCTCGACGAATCATTCTTTCTTGATTTGTTCTAGCACTGAACATGTACGTATGCATATGTGTTATACCATTCTGTGCAAGAAATGACTTGGAGTGCGTTGATTTTTTCTGAAGTCTTCAACCAGTATGCAAAAATTTTTCTATAAATTATACCTTCTCTTTTTAGTTTCCAAATGCAACAGACAGTTGTCCCCACACTCTCCTTTGATTGACGTATTATTCAGTTGCGATAATCAAAACAAAGCATGGTTTCCTGTTTAAACATATACCTGCAATGACGATAAGGACAAATATTTGTGAGTACTAAACTTTCATTGACAAGAGAACGAATGGAGGAAGAATCAACATTAAATATGCATGCAGAAGCTCTTTTAGCTAGCCAAATAAACCACTGCGTTTCTTTCAATTCGTTCTCTGTTTTCAGAATTCATATTAGGGCAGCTTAAACTAATCAGACGGGCGCATCCACTTGCAAGAGATTTCCCATGAAGAACGGTCAAAACAGCATGCAGATCCTCGATAAAAAGACCTCCGCGAGGCCGTAGACGTGGGCGTCTGAGCTGCGAGTAACCCTATACATTTATCACACGCACTCAGTTCGACGCACGAGCGTCGAACGCATTTAACATGGATTGCCCCATTGTTTGACCAGGCATACACAACTATTTAGAAGTAAGATGGTAATTCTTCTACTGACTCGCTTGCTGACCTATCTGTCATCTGCATAGTCTAGCCTGGCCTGACAAAGGTGTTAAACACCGAAAGCTCGCCAATAAATATTGAAAACAGGAGTCCACAAAATCCACGAAACGAAGAATCTTATTTAGAAGTAGCTAAATTACCTCATGTAAGTGTTGCATTCCCAACATTTTCTGACTTACGCCGAAAACCTTACTTTCAACAAATTCTTCATTACTATTAGGTTGCAACACAAGCTTCCGTTGTTTAGAAATTTTCAACAACGCGTTTTACTAGAAGTCATATAACAACAGATAAGAGTTGACGTATACAACGCAATAGTCGCTGGGCTTCTGCCATTTCTGCCGCAAGAGTTCAACTCCGCTGCTTTAGAATTCGGGGATCGCTGAGATACCTTCCTCCAAACAAACTGAAAAATACGAAAAAAAAAATACGAAACAGAAAAATTTCCGAAACTTTTTTATGATGGCTTCTTTGCAACCAGCCGGAATATTTCGGAACTGTGAGGGAGCAATGAACTGCATTAGAATCGAGCACCTGTAGCTAAACTCGTAGAAGCGTCACCAGCAACACTCTTCTAAACAGAGCTGACAGAGGAAGCCAGGGTGGCAGAAACATCCATGGAGGATCACTGCTGATCTAAGCTCACATAGTCTTCGCGGATGTGTACCAGTGGTCAGCATGTGCACATTTTCCGGTATACATGGGTCCACTCTGCTATATGGGACGAACTCGTAGAGAGATCTCACCGATAGACATGTTCTGAGACGTTGCGGATCGTGTCAAATTAGTGATCCCGACCCCTGCAAAAAAAAATGCTTAAAAAATACGAAGGAGATAAAATGAGGAGTTTTAACATATTTCCATCTCCTGAGAGTGTCTATAGCACTCTTAAAGATTCGAGCCTCCAGGCTCTGGGTGAAGTTGCCGGTTAAAAATCAGAAATTAGAATCTTTTTGCTCGCTGCTGTACATTTCTGGCGCAGTCATGAACAAAATGAGACTTGTGGGCTCAACTACTTTTGCGGCAAAACATTGCGGAAGGATTCCAACTAAGTTTAACTTCAGCGCAGGACACGTTTTTTTGGAGGAAAAATGGGTGTTGTTGCCGTGTTTCTGTCCCATCCCGTGAACCGATTTTTCGATTATTTCGATCAGTTAGGCCTGTCCTCCAGTTTGAGACCAGTAAAAGTTGAAACTTGAGCTCATTAGTCCAGGACATTTAAGTATGTGTCAACGCTAAAGTGCCGTTGGAAAGCGCCCATGGAGTTTCAATACATACTCAAGTTTGGATTAGATAGCTCAACCCAAAAGAGAGTTATAGCAAAAAATTCTCCAGTCAATATGGCTCCAATCATACATTATTGACCGCCGCTGTACATGGTCATACACAGCAAACGACGTTTACGTTTTTACGTTTCATTCCATCTAAGATTGAAAATAACGGTTCCGGAGATTGGGCCAGCATCCGATAGTGATCAATTTTCGGTTTTTCACTCATTCGGCTCCGCACACCTCATCAGCTACGCAGGAATTTGTGCGGAGCACTTTTTTCTGTTTAATAACTGTTACTCAACGGTAATGCTCTGACTCAACGCCGTTCATTGCGTTGAAGAAGCGAAATGGAGCAGCTTTAAATGTGAACTCCCAGGTGATGGGACAGTCACTGTCTTCGAATCGGCTTTGCTCAGCACTTGCAGGTACTGATCTTTCTAATCATCTCGCTCATTCCATCGAGAATATTGAACATTTTTACCTCTTCCCCTCGTATATACAGGGTGGGAAAATACGGGAATAACGCACCCCTTACCAGTATAGAAATTCGTCTTGGCCTGAGGCTGAAATCTCATGATTTTTGCAAGGCTTATCTTTAAGATCAACTGATTCCATCGGGTCACCCAGTCGGCCCGAATCTCAATCAGCTTTTAAGTGTTCGTAGAGTACGAGACATGGGCTTGCTTAAAACCTCGTTGCGAATTCCACTAGTTAGGAGAGTACACTGAGAATGAATTCTAAATTATATTCTATCCACTTGACGACCGTCACCTAATAATGACTCGTCACCTAATAATGACTGTAATGCTTCTTCTGTACAATCTTTTCCTTGTTGCCGTATTTTTAGGCCACCCTACATGTTTTCCTTCTGCCAAAGTTAGATACAGACAAATTTCAGTGGTCTCACAAGAGTTGTACATATGTGACAGTTGATATGCCAACTGAATACTTGAAAGTCACAGCTACAGGCATACGAAAACCACCTCTAAAATGCAAACAGAGATATGGATTAGAAAGACAAATTGTCAGTCCTATCTACATAGAAGAGATAAACCACTTCGATAAATGTTAAGTATAGAGTAGCTGGCGCAAATTTCACAATGTGTGGAACCTAAATGTGTCAGATTGATCTTTCAGGACGGTTTTACCTGAGATGCTGCTACCTCTTCTAATTCTTACGAGAATTCCCGCATTTAGTGCTTGCATAGCAACACAACCAATGGGTCCAGGTGAGCTTGAAATGAGTTAATTTATTCGAACTTTAGAAAATTCTAGGTTTGTAGGGACACTTGCTATCTTCTAAATAATGCAGAAGAGATAAATCGGATACTGTGATGTGCATAGGCGTGAAGATGAGGGAACACGAAAATTTTCTCGTTTTGGTGTTTCTTCTGAGTGTATCAATTTCAATGTTTAAGACATGTGCACGTGTCCCCGGAACCTCTACTCGTTGAGTCTCTGTCCGCCGATGAGAATATGTTTCCCTGACGCCGCCGGGGTAAGTACAATAGTTGGATTTCTAACCACAACAACTTTCTTACACGTTTTCATTGGTAGTATACAGTGGCGGTCAAAATGATATGATCAGAGACACTGCTGAACATAGAATCTCAAACTATAACTCAACTATTTATTGAGCTGTTTGGATGAAATTTTAGGGTATGAAAAGGGTCTCGGTGTTCTTTCTTTCCGTTGCTTGACATTGGCGGAAACTGCTTCCAAACACATCTACCGCGTTCCAAATACAAATTCACTGCTTTTATCAACATTTTGGTTTTTCGACTGTATCACGACATCTCTCCTGGGAGAAATTATTCTAAATCGTATTGTAAGCGAGCAATATGCTGCTATATAAGTTGCGGTCTGTGGTTCTTACCTTTACATAAAAAAGTGGGCCCATTAAAAAGTCGTGTTAAAGTGAAATAAGAGAATTTTTTACAATTTCAAAGAAAAACGTTGATCCCGACGTGGAATATTTCTATGATATCGGCTACTGGCAATTAATCTGGTATTCAAATAAGAAAGACATTGCTGTTCATATGTTTGAGACATTATTAAACCCAGTTTTCAGTGATTTCAACCAATTAATTTTGTCCCCCCCGTTCGGGCAGCAAAGTAAGTGCAGCAATAGCATTGAGGTAGAAATGATAGGCAACTGCGTGCCAAAGCTGTCCCAACTCTTCCTTTCTCCCAGTAGTTAATAGTTGGGATGCTACAAAATCTATGAAATCCCTGGAAATTGATGTTTGAGCTCAATAATCGATGATAGAGGCAGAACTCACGAAAATTTTGGGTCAGAGATCCCGCTGAATTTCGAGGTATTCAGAGACAGCGTGAAACACTCTGGAAAACGGAAAATGAAGGCGCTGTTTTCCATGCGTCCACAGGGCGGACGAGTTCTCCGCAGAGGATATGCGCGCGTAGCGACACCAATCCTCTGGATATTGCCCATTCCCTACACTATACTGATACACCATTCCATACATTACACTGTACACTGCGCTAGAACACGCGTCGCATGCCAAATCAGTAGCGTTAACTGACCTGGCGGACGCCAAACGGCCACGTCGCCTCCGTGTCCACGGCAGTATCTCCGCAGATAGGCGGTTATTCCTTGCGTTCAACATACCGTTGCGATTGCCCAGCAGCCGGCTACACGGTATGAGACTTACCTCGGAACTGAGAATTTCCGTGAGTGCTGACTTTATTTGAGCCAGTGCCAATTCTACGCTGCCATTGGGAAGCGCCCATGGAGTTTTGATGCACACTCAAATTCGGACTAGATATCTCAACCCGGAGGCGAGTTATAGCAAAAGATTCCCTAGCCAAGATGGCTCTGATCATATCATATTGGCCGCCACTGTAAGTAGTGTTTTGGCTTCTTCTTTCATTCGGCTTTCATTCATCCTAAAAGACAAACCCTTAAGGCAGTAACTTACAACTTGGGCCAGAGGTGCTTGGCTACTCTGAACTGTCCTGTTGATTACCTTGTGAGATTCTCGCAGACAGATGGGAAGAATCTGAACAACAGTGAGTTTCACAGAAAATTATTTCCGCATTTTGATTTTTTCTGAGACCACGAGAAACAGTGCTCGAAAAGTGCGAGGAATACCATTGGAACTCCATTCCTTCGCTACCATACCCCATTCGCTCGCTTACGTCAACGCCAGGAAAAATGTTGATGGGTTCAGTGAACATTTCTTTAGATATATACGAGCCTGTATTCTTCCACCTAGCGCCAACGCTGCTCCGATAGGCTCTCGAAATCGTGACCGGGAGCTTTCTCCGTCTCGGCGAAACAACGCCCCTTAGCTGGTCCTAATGATTATGAATAATTAATGCAACCGATTCAGTGTACAGCGTTTTCAATCCGAGGTGGCATGCCGGCGCACCGCTCACTCTCTATCCATATCCTTATTATTGCCTTCTTATCGTTGCCAACCATCACCTCAGCTATCAATGACGTGTCTGGCTTGCTAGAGATAACGATAAAGAAGAACGGGTTAGCAGTGCGCATGCAGAGATCCAACAAAGCATAGATAAAGCATTTGGAATGTTTATGCTTAGTTGGCTGTTTTCATACTTATAAGGGTTAATAAGGGCGGTTGTCATAAGGGTTCACCGGTGTATATAAAAAGATATTCAATTAAGACTCAGACACGAGTGAAATGGAGAGGGAATGCAGAGGAAAGTTATTTGCACGTACCGTCTGTCCGGAACGACGCGGCTGCTCTTGCGGTCGGAGATCCACCTGCGGCCACGCTTGCCAGCACTCCACGCCATCATTTCTATTCTGCGTATCACGTTCTATCGTTTCCGTTATGATATCGAACAATGATTTGGCTGTGATGTGGGCAATCCTTCGTCGACCGCTTGGGCGGATTCGTCGTTTGGGATACACTGTATGTGCAGGAGAACAACCCGCAATGGTCACGGCGCACGCACGCGCAGGATTGGACCCGTTTCCATGCATCTCTTCACTTTTGGACGTCGGAGTACCCTCACCACACCTCACCAGTAACCAGAAGCCGAATTTCGGCATGACTGCGGTCAGCCACCTTTGGCCGGCCAGATTCGGCCACCAAAAGGTCCTTTCGTTTTTTGCATGGTCACGGTGGACACGGTATCTCACAGCATTTCACAGAATTCCCTCGAATTTCGCAGTTAAGGGTTATTCGATATGCTCAACAGAAACACCGTATTCATCTTGCACCATACCCTCGTTTTTGTGAAATTACGATGAGTGGTGGAAAACATAGTTCCCAGCGCCATTTGGCCAGCCTTTAGGGGCCATGAGAAGCGGCCAGAATTTGGCCGCCTTTCAGAAGATGAATTGTAGAAGCTCGTCACACACACACACACACACACACACACACACACACACACACACACACACACACACACACACACACACAC